>JAPYYA010005758.1:0-10491 GCA_028533165.1 Leontopithecus rosalia | reverse complement strand
TTGTGTCCTCTCTTATTTTGTTGAGCAGTGGTTTGTAGTTTTCCTTGAAGAGGTCCCTTATGTTCCTTGTAAGTTGTATTCCTAGGTATTTTATTCTGTTTGTAGCAATTGTGAATGGCAGTTCATTCTTGATTTGGCTCTCTTTAAGTAAACACAAAAATTTTTAATTGAATAACTGATTTTAGAATTAACCTACAAATGAAATATGATGTATAATCTGTTCTATTATGTTTTAAGGAAATATCACTATTCTTAATGATGATTAGATTTTTCACATTGTGTATCCATATGTCAATAATATCCTTTGCCAATATCTCCAGGATAGAATATATCTGTGTTATAATAACTCAAAGTAATTTCTGCTTCTTGTTCTCATTTTTTTTTGCTTGGTACCCTGTAATCTGATCAGAGTTCTCTCCAATAGCAGATTATGTCAGGTTGAGCTTTAAATCAGAACTATCTGCATATTCAGAAACTCAACAGTACATAAGAGGTACAAGTTATTACTACATTTATTATCATTTGAGAGGACAAAAACAAATAAAATAACTTGAAATGCTGCTTGGAAAGAAAGCTATGATTTGAGAATAGCTACCACTTTCCTTATTCAAGTTCCTCATGGTGGTAATTAATACAATTTCATTCTTAGACTGACTGCTTCCATAGTCATAACACTCTACTTTTAGATAAAATACTTATACTTTAGAACAATTAATATTAGGGACAATTGATGAATCATGGGACAATTGGTTAACTGCTACTCAGGATACAATGTGAATTAAATAGTGTTTTTTAATTGTATGACTCTCAATAACAAAGACCGCAATCACTTTTGCACCAACCTAAAAGTAGATTATCTATTTTTGCATAAAAGTATTCCAAACTTACTGTATTGAAACAACAAATATTTAGCATTTCACAGGATGTGGGTCAGAAATGCGTTGATGGTTTAGCCGGGTTGTTCTAACTCAGAGTATCTCATGAGGTTATAATGAAAATGTCATCCATGGCTGCAGTCATCTGAAGACCTGACTGGAGCTGAAATACCCACTTCTAAGCTCACCCATACAGTTATCAGGAGAAGGTCTCAGTTCCTATCTACACAAGCCTCTTCATAGGACTGTTCATGACATGGCACCTGGCATCCCCCAGCGCAAATGGTTAAGAGAGAGGAAAAATCTACAGTACTTTAAAAAATCTAGCATTGGAAGTAACACATCATCAGTTCTGCCATGTTATATTGGTCACACACCAACCCTGGTAAAATGTCGAAGGAGACTATACAAGGGCACAAATACTAGGAGGAATGGATTGTTGGGGTCATTTTCAAGGCTGGCTACCACAGTCTATTCTGTAATCCACAATGAATCAAGGTTCTCCCATGTACAAAATATGCTTCCTTTCTCCAAAAACCCGTCAATCTCATCCCATAACAGTATGATTTCAGAGTCTAGAATATCACCATTTAAATGTGGTTTAGTTGTGAAAGAGGCTTATTGTGTATAATTCTTTAACTGTAGCTTCTTGATAATTGTTGATTTTAATTCAATGACTTACAAACAAAGGAAGCAAACATGGAATATACAGACATGGAATTCCCCCAAACATGGAATACACAATAGAGGCAGGCATAGGACCACTGATCCTGACATTTATAAAGAAGGAAATAAGAGGCACAGAAGTCTCCAGATTATAGCAATTATGAAATCATCTGGGCACAAGTTGGCAGATTCTCGATTAGGATGGCAGATCACTTGATTGTACCTGGGAGTAATCCTCCACGGCTTTTAGCTCTGTGCTATGAATCCCTTGATTCCACCCTCTGAGTCATTCTTCATTTCCTCATAAAAAACAGTATGTGTTCACATGTGAGTAGTTTTTTCACTCTCATTATTTGTACAAATGTGGAAATTCAAAGCCTATTTTTTAGTTTGTAGTGTCTCTATCCCTTATAGTCTAAGCTTGTGGCATTCTGTGAATATGATAATCTTAAATACTTTGTGAGTTTTCTGTGAAACTCACTGGAATTCACTCCAATAAATAAAAGCCATACCCACAAACATCTTTCACAAAAGTCCTTCTCTACCTTTGTCTTCTGCGGAGACAACTATAGGACAAAACTCTTAAGTGTTTTAGATTTATTGTTTGTGAGAATCTGTGAGACTCACCCTAAAAATGCTTATAAAGCCTTTCTGAAGGCTTTATAAGCATTAAACAATAACTCCAAGACACCAGCTTTGATCTTGCTGAATTCACATCAAAAGATTGTGTAGTCTGATCCTGTTCTTTACCAGAAGCCATCTTGTCTCTTATAACGTAGTCCCAAAATCATCACACGATACCTTATGCTGTATTTTATTGCTCACACAGACCTAATGTGATTTTTAGAAGGAGAAATCTGTAAGAGATCATGAATGTTAGGAAGTGGGGATCATTGGGAGCCATCTTTGAAGATGGCTACTTCAAGAATTATTTGTGAACCATACACAGCAATTTATACATCATGGATAAATATACAGAGTTCATGTATGTATCTACCTGATGTCTCAATTGATGATGATCAAAATAATAAATTTCCTGTCTGAGTGGAGTTGCTTTATCCTTTTCCAACTTCTCTGGGTCCTCAGACAACTATCTTTCAATCATCAGTAGCCAACAGTATATAGGTTTTTTTCTTTGTATCACATGTCTTCCATGAACAGGGTAATTGAATCATTACTATAAAAAATTGGGGCAAAAGTCATAGGCTGTCTAGCCAAATCATAATACTGAAACATTATCTTTGACTCCAGTGACTGCTATTGACCACACATTAAAGGTAAAGTTTGGGTCAGCTATCTTTGAGCTAATGGAGATGCAAAGGAGTGTCAAACTGAAGTCTCTTTCATCTATGTTCTGCTTTCTTCTTGTAGAAGGAATCAAAATGCGTTGCATGGGTCCCGCAAACATTCAGTTCTTGCCCAGGCCAAAAGACTGCAGTCTGTTAGCTTACACTGACTTTCACAATCAAAAAGAGTGTTGCAAAATGATAGTGGACAATGTTCTCACTGAAAATCCACTTTAAAAGTCCTTCCTGATCCCATTGGAATGTAATCATTTTGACGCTGGGCTAACCAAACCAAAGTAGCAGATAATGCCCTGCAATAGCTTTCAGCTCAGTAACTGGAGACATGATAAACACCTGGCTTCAGAAGTTAATAAAAAGCTTGTATTAGCATCTTTGCTGATCTCTGTTATCAAGGATATACGTGGCTTTGCATGATCATGTCAATGTTCTAAACAAACAGTGATATGGGCAAGTCCAGACGTCTCATGCAAAACAGAGACTCCTTGTGCAACTACCCACAAGAGTAACGATTTGTTTTAAAGCTAGAAGCTCATATTATTTGAGAGAGCTAACCTCTTTAAAGCAATTATCAAATATCTTATTTGTTTTGGACTCCAGAAACAGAGAGAGAAAAACAACTAAAATCAAAGCATCAAGTAAGGACGCTCAAATTGTTGCAATAAGCAGGTGACTTCAGTACATATTAATCAAGCAATTATTGGATCTCAATAACATCAGCTCTGACTTGCTGACTTCCCAAGGCAGCTCTGAGGCCACTGTGGTAGAGGCTTCTTCGTTGTGAGCCTCTGTGTATTTGTAGCCACAAATCTTTTTGCTTTAACTCTATAAAGTTAGGAATAAGTCGGACTGAGTGGGTTGTGATTTTTTTCTTGTAACTTCTTGGAACTCTGTTAATTCTTGCTTTCATATTTTCTCAGCATATCACAGAATAGTAAGAGAGTTCTCCCTTGCTTTCCATGTCCTTCCCTTCCCCTATACCTTCCCTCTTTTTTGCTGTAAGTTCCCTGACAACTTTTCTCTTTCCACATCCTCTGTCAACATGAAATTCCAACTTCCTATTGCTCCATTCTTGTACCTCCTCTATGTGTTCTTTAAAAAACCAAAAATACAAGCATCTTTCCAAAACTTAGAGGACTTTAAGGGTTTTTTAAGAAATAATTTGGTGATGTCCATGCTTTTGTTTTAAGCAGGACTATAGACATATTATTGCAATTAGATGAAGAGCTATTCTGTTTTAAACAATCTACAGAGGAGGCAATTCTGGTTTATTCTTATTGATGCTTGCTGCTTATCAAATCCATGTTCTCATCCCTGGAAATGGGGTATATTTCCTAATTTCCTTTGCAGTTAAAGTGTCCTTGTGACTGAGCTTTAGCCAGGGACCATGAATAGAAAAAGTCCCACGCATAGAGCTGGGCCATACACATTTTTCATAAATAGACCTCCACACTCCTCCTCTTCACTCTGACTGGCATAGAGAAGAGTCTCAGAATGACGCTGAAAAACATCTGTTGAAGGCAACAAAGCTTCCATCATTCTGTACTTCTGAATGATTGTGTGGAAAAGTGTCAATCAACCTTTCTTCACCCATTTAGTAAGCATGAGTAACAAATACGTCTATATTGCTTTCAGGTCGGAATATGTTTCTGCCTTATTTGTAATAAAAACTAGCATTATTCTAACTAATACAACAGCAGCTTAACATTAAAACTGTCGTTCTGTGAGGCATGTGTAGCATTTCATTCCACTGACCCAAGCTTATGAAACCAACACTCTCTATATGACATGTCTTGGAAATCTTTGGTGATAGTATAAAAGGCTTTTTGGCTTTCTTTCCTTTCTTGTTATCTTAAACTCACTTTTATTTTACATATAAGAATTAAGGTCTATACAGAATTCATGATTTTCTTATCAAATTCCCCATTCATTTTGCATTTCACTACTACTTCCCTATTATTTTCTTTCTAGACCTTTTCAGCCACAATTAAAACTTTTCTTACATAATTAAAATGTGTTTCCTCTTTTATATGTAAGAATTGGCTAAGAAAAAGTATAAAGAGCAATTTAAAAAAATTTGGAATCCCAAGTGTATATACTACATGACTTTATATTGAAAAATTAGCCCACTTTTTGACTTGGCAATAACACAACTAGCATTTCACTTTACACAATATCTTGTTTTTAGAATTACAATATTAGGTCTTCTTTTCCAAACAGAAAATATCTCAAGGCTGACTTCTTTTACTCTTTGGTGGCAGGTACATCAAGAATATGTTATTATTTTAGGTTTTTCTTATAAAAGTAAAATATTTTTGATATTTTATCAGGCCATTCTTCCATTGCTATAAAGAAATACCTGAGACTGGGTAACTTAGAAAGAAAAGTGATTTAATTGATTCATGATTGTACAGGTTGTATAGAAAGTGTGGCACTGGCATCTGATGAGGAAGCTTCAGGGAACTTTTACCCATGCAGAAGGCCAAGTGAGAGCTTGCACATCATAGGGCAAAAGCAGGAGCAAGAGTTGGGGGGGCAGGTGCCACACACATTTAAACAACCAGGTCTTGCAATAACTCATTCACTGCTGTGAGGATAACACCAAACCATGAGGGATCTGCCCACATGACCACCACCTCCCCAGAAGGGGCCACCTCCACCATTGGGGGATGACATTTCAATATGAAATTTTGGGAGATAACTATCCAAACCATATCAGATATAAGGAGTCAAACATTACACAATTCAATAAAATAGAAGTAAAATTTGACTTTCTTTCCTGAGACTGAGTTTATGTAAAGTCTAATGCCAACTGCTCAAAAAAACATGAGCTACTAGATTACGTGTAACAGATATTGAAATAAGGTGTGGTCAACAAAGACAGTGCCCTACTGAAAATAAAGTGTCCACATTCCTCAAGGACCATGTCAAAGAAAATCTGACTCTTAATATGAGACCTCAATGACTCTTAATATGAGTCCTCACATGGGAGAGAGATCAACTAGATTAGAATACTATTGCCCAAAAGAGGTATAAGAGGAGAACTGGGGAAGGCAATGGGGTCTTTGTTTATGGTTAGAAGCATTCACAGAGATAAGAACTGCTGTGATGCCTGTGCTATGTGCAAGAAGGGGACCTCAAACCTTGCTCCAAGGTTGGAGATTGCTAAAAGAGGATGGTTTCATATTCGGGAAGGAAAACTAAAAGGACTGCCTCCTGAAAGGAAAAGAAGATAGATCCCATTTGTGTTTGCAGGCCCAGTGTTGGGAAGAGAAGGTACAAAAATTTGATGACGGCATCATATAATGATTCTCTCCAACATGGGGCAAAGGGATGTGTGTATCAGAAGAGTGCAGGTGCCATGCACTCAGCTGGGATCAGTTTGAATGTGTAACCCAGTCTCCAAGAGTTGGGTGGTGCCTTGAAATTGCTTTGAGATTGTATTATGTCACTAGAGCCTGTTAAACCTCACTTATCTGAGACCTAGACAAAGACCTAGGTCAGTCGTGATGACCAACAGAAATGGGATGGCAAATTAATGACCACCAATATAGTTCACATAAAAGACACAAATTAAAATGCAGAAGCAAACATTTAACTTTAAATGGAAGGCCCTCTTCCAGCACCAAAATGAGACTATTAGCCACAGAGGAGGGGTGGGGTGAGCAATAGGAGACCAAGTTCATGATGTTTTTTCCTACCTCCCAATGTCCTTCACACACAGAAACTGGCAATGGAGCCACATCTTTAGTCTGGAGGGGAAGGGGCAATGGTGTGCTGTAAATGTTTAACAACTGGTTCGCTAGGGAGAAAATGTGAATTGTAATGTTTGATGATTGCCATAGTGTAAATATTCCCATTAAGGCCAGTATCAAGCTCCAACAGCACATCACTGAACTTTGAGTTGGGAAGAGATGTACACACTAGGCTCTTGTGAGCTGTCTCAGGCTGGCTTCATCACATTTTCAGGACATGTGAGAGCTGTGGGCATAATATGAGATGATTATGTAATGAAAAATTTTAAGAATTAGTAAAAATGAGATCATTTTATTAATTGAAAAGTTATAGCATGAGATTGAGGAGTTTTCAAAGTTTCTGATATATGTCCAGTAGGAGAGAGGATTAGATACAACACAATTGGTAGCAGTTATCAAAAAAATAAAAGTTGTTTGATATTTCTGACTTAACAGGTGGGGATTTCTAATCAACCTGGTCATAGAATTCTTGGATACACAGTCAAGCAGTAAATCAAGAGAAGAAATTTGCCAAAGAGGCAGCTCAAAGGTAGTATAGTGGGAGTTAGAGGTAAAAGAGTTAAAGTTTCAGTGTATAAGTCTTTAACCTCATTGGTTTAGTTTATACCTAAGCATACTTTTATATGAAATTGTTTTCTTAATTTCTTTTTTAGGTGTTCATTGTTAGTATACAGAAATACGACTGATTTTTGTTTGCAGATTTTGTATCCTCTAATGTTACTGAATTATGTCACCTACAAACAGAGCTCATTTGACTTCTTCCTTCTTGGTTAGTTGTGAGGGGCTGTGGGGAGGAAGAAAGGGAGAGCTGTTTAATGGGATAAAGTTTTAGATGAATAAGTTCTAGAGATACAACACACAACATAGTGCCTATAGTTAACAATATTATAATATGAACTTAAACATTTGTTAAGAAGGACCAATAACACTGAAGAAAGAACTCAGAAATAAAGTAATCTATTTATAGTCAGTTGATCATTGACAAAGGTACCAAGAACATGCAACAGGGAAAGGTTAGTCTCTTCAACAAATGCTGAGAAAACTGAATATCCACATGCAGAAGAATGTAGTTGAAACCTTAATTAACACTATATACAAAAATCAACTCAAAGTGGATTAAAGACTTAAACATTAGATCTGAAACTATAAAACTACTAAAAGAAAACAGAATAAAAGCTTCTTGACATTGGTCTAGGCAATAATGTTTTGGATATGTCCCAAAATCACAAGTAACAAGGCAAAAATAGACAAATGGGATTGAATCCAATTAAAAAGTTTCTCCATAGCAAATGAAACAATAAACAAAGTAAAGTGACATCTACAGAGTAGGAGAAAGTACTTGCAAACCATATTTCTGATAAAGAGCTAATGTCCAAAATACATAAGGAACTCAAATCACTCAATTGCAAGGACACAAACAACCTGATTAATAAGGGTACAAAAGACTGGAAAAGACATTTCTCAAAAAGCAATATATAATGGCCAATGCATATATGAATCACTCATATTAGCTCAACATCACTAATTATCAGGGAAATGCAAATTAAAATCACAATGAGATATCTTTTTACACCTACTAGAAAGCTATTATCAAAAAGACAAAGAATAACAAGTGTTGGTGAGGATGTGGAGAAAAGGGAACACTTGTCCACTTTCATGGGTAAATTAATACAGCTATTATAGAAAACAGCATGGAGCTTCCTCCAAAAAATTAAAAATAGAGTCAGCATATTATCTAGCAATTCCACTTCTAGGAATACATCCAAAAGGAATGAAATTAGTACGTTGAAGAGATATCTGCACTCCCAAGTTCATTGTGGTATTTTTCAAAATAGCTATGCTATGGAATGAACTCAAGTGTCCACTGATGGATGAATGAATAAAGAAGATGTGGTATAAACATACAGTGGAATACAAATCAGTCTTATGAAAAAAAAGCCTGAAATTTGTGACAACATGGATAAACTTGGAAGACATTATGCTAAGTGAAATAAGCCAGGCACAGAAAGACAAACACTGAAAGATTTCACTTACATGTGGAGTCTAAAAAAACCAAACTCACAGAAGCAGAAAGTAGAATGGCGGTTGCTAGGGGTAAGGCCGAGTAGGGATAATGAGGACATGATGGACAAAGAGGGTGCAAACTTTCAGTTAAATGGATGAGTAAGTTTTAAAGAACTATTGCACAGCATGGTGACTAGAGTTAACGATAATATATTACACACTTGAAAATTGTTAAGAGAGGGGATCTTACAACCAAAACGTGATATGTGCAGGGATAGATATGTTAATTAGCTTAAATCAATTATTTCACTATACACACACACACACATGCACAGAGCACATTGTACACTGTAATTTCTATTTGTCAAATATATCTTAATAAAACCAGGAGAAATTGTTAAGAGGATAAATCTCATGTTAAGTGTTCTCACAACACCAAAAAGCAGAGCAAAACAAAACAACAAACAAGAGAGGCACAGACAACTTTCAGAGGTAATGACTATATGTGTTACTTTGATTATGGTGATGATTTCATGGGTGTATACCTATGTCCAAACCGATCAAATTGTATCTATTAAATGTGCAGCTTTTTTAAAAAAATTGACTAATGGTTGGAATATATTCTTAATGGCTGTGGCTGGGGTTCTACTTCTCATAGGTAATATTGGTTTAGGGGTCCAGCCACAAACTCTTTGCATGTGGGGATTATCAAGTTTAAAACCAGCCATTCATAACTCCATGAAAGGGGCAATAGAAAATCCGCCTCCTCCCAGCGTGGAAGGAAGTAAAGAAATATGCTGTCAGCTTGAAATCTTTGGAAGAAAAAAAACCAAGCCATGAAAAATAATGTCTAAGCTTAGGCTCTTCACATTAAAACTAATACACAGCTGGTGCCCTCCCAGGGACTGAGGCAGAGCAGAATCAACTGTGGAGAAAAATGTGCACAGTTCAGGGCATACAAACTTTCCACCAAATATAAGCCCTCTTGGGATAGATCTTACAGACATCTTAAAACACTCGAGGAAATGAATCACTCTGAGGAATAAATAGCAGAGGACAAATGGAAGCAACCGCACCTTCAAGAACTGAAAAAAAATTAAACATTATAAGAGAAACTTTAAGAAAAATTTAAGTGTTTGATAAGACAAAGGAAGGTATAGAACAAATAAGAAAAGAAAAACATGAGAACAGAAAACTTGGATTTTGTAAAGAATCAAATGGAACTTCTGGAGTCAAAATAGTCACTGAATTAAAAAAACTCAATGAGTATGTTAATCAGTAGATTAGACATAGATAACTATGTAATTGGAAGATAGATTTGAGAAAATTATCCAGAAGGCAGCATAAAAAGAAATAAATGGAAAATATGAAGTGTCCAGAGACACGTAGTATAGAATGAGAAAATTCAAACAGCACATAGAAGTTCTAGAGAGCAAAAATAGAAAGAGGAGGAGATGGACAATGAATAGCAGAACAAACAGATAATTTCCAAGGGTACAGGATATAATGCCTGAAAGACTGGTCCTGTCTTCTTCATTTATCACCTTTCTCTCTTCTATGGTGACTGCACTAATTCCCACGATGATAAATACTCTCTGTATGATGGTGGCTCAAAAATGTGTATCTTTCATCCAGATTCCTGTTTTGAATTCCAGACTCATATATAGGCACTTGATTATATTCATTTGTATATTTCGCAGGCATCAAAAAATGAGCTTGTTGAAAACTGAAAGTTTTGTGTTTCTTTTTTTTTCTTTTTCTTTTTTTTTTAATTTTTATTGCATTTTAGGTTTTGGGGTACATGTGCAGAACATGCAAGATAGTTGCATAGGTACACACGTGGCAGTGTGTTTTGCTGCCTTCTGCCCCTTCACCCATATTTGGCAT
>JAPYYA010005757.1:0-10491 GCA_028533165.1 Leontopithecus rosalia | reverse complement strand
GGCTGGGAGGCTTGGGGGCTGGGGGAGCTCAGAGGCTGGAGGACTTGGGGGCTGGGAGGCTCAGGGGATGAGGGACTCGGGGCCTGGGAGGCTCAGAAGCTGGGGGGGCTCGGGTTGGGGTCTCAGGGCTTGGGGGACTCAGGGGCTGGGGGTCTCAGGGATGGGGGGCTCCTGGGCTGGGGGACTCAGGGCCTGGGGGCATGGGGACGGGGGGCTGAGGGAGCTGAGTTCATGGTTTCTGCATTATAGGTCCCATCATATTTGGGGATGAAGACACATCACAGGGGCTTTAGAATTTTCAGGAACTGGATGAGCATGCTGCTGACGTGACCAGAGCTTGCCATTCATGTTGGAGGTCCAAGCCACAGAAAGCACAAAATATGAAAAATCACAGACCCATTCATTGAGTGAATATTGATATAACAATTTAAATGAGTTACTTAAAAATCAAATTCTGTGCTATTTAAAAAATGCAAACCCCATGACCTCCAGGGCATCCCCCAGGAGCATAAGGGAAGTTGCTACCAGAAAGACCTCTGCTATCCATCTTCATCTGCTCACAAATGCCGTTGATCTCTTCTGGACTAATGTAAAGCAAGAGGTTTCCCTGGACCAAGGAACTCAACAGAAGAGGTCACATGTGGGAGAGGAACTTGTTTTCCATGATAAAATATTCTGAACATCACAAAAGGAAAAAGAATATACAACAACAGAAATAGATTTCTCAATAACTGGCATGTACAACTTTAAATTTTCAAAATATAGATGGCATGGATACATTTCTGGTAAAATATCAATGACCAATATTGGCTCAAAATGTATAAGAAAACTTAGAAAGAACAATCATCATAGAAAAAAAACAGAATAGTTCCAGATCTTCTGCCTGTGGATGAGAATAAAAAACCTTTATGTGATAGCTCCTGGCTCATGCAATCCACTCCAGGTCATAGAAAAGGATGGGGAGAGGTTCAACTGCCCCAATAACAAAGCCGGGTAAGGGAGATGCAGGAAAACTCTGTTAGCCGCCAGCTTTCAGAACCAAGACACAAATATCTGAATATCTTATTAGCAGATTGAATCTAACAAATGTATTTTAATACATCATGATTTAGCCCAAAAGACAAAGGATGTTTCAATATTAGAAAATGTATCAATAAAGGTCGGGTGCGGGGACTCACACCTGCAATCCCAGCACTTTGGGAGGTCGAGGTGGGCAGATCACCTGAGGTCAGGAGTTCTAGACCAGCCTGGCCAACATGGTGAAACCCCATCTCTAGTAAAA
This sequence comes from Leontopithecus rosalia, assembly GCA_028533165.1. NCBI lineage: Eukaryota > Metazoa > Chordata > Mammalia > Primates > Cebidae > Leontopithecus > Leontopithecus rosalia. The sequence continues at coordinate 9,209 of JAPYYA010005757.1, read as the reverse complement.
ATACAAAAATTAGCTGGGCGTGGTGGTGTGCACCTGTCATCCCAGCTACTTGGGAGGCTGAGGTGGGAGAATCACTGGAACCTGGGAGACAGAGATTGCAGTGAGCTGTGATTGCACCACTGCGCTCCAGCCTGGGTGACAAAGCAAGACTCCATGTCAAATGCATTGATAAAATTAGCTAACTTAAGACATGGGGAGAAGTACCATATATGAACCTTTAATTAACGTTTAAAATATGTTTCAAAAAATATTATATTCCATTCATGAAGGAAACTTTGCACACCAAGAATGTCATTCAACATCAAATAGCTTATGCTGCTTTTAGGAAGAACCCTAAGACACTAAATGAATAAACCAATGACTTTTGGTTTATGTGAAATTTCCTTTGTGGGTTAGCAGGAGTTCAGGGTCTAGAACTCCTGACCTCAGGTGATCCGCCCACCTCGGCCTCCCAAAGTGCTGGGATTACAGGTGTGAGTCACCGCACCCGACCTTTATTGATACATTTTCTAATATTGAAACATCCTTTGTTCTTTGGGCTAAATCATGATGTATTAAAATACACTTATTAGATTCAATCTGCTAATAAGATATTCAGATATTTGTGTCTTGGTTCTGAAAGCTGGCGGCTATCAGTTTTCCTGCATCTCCCTTACCCGGTTTTGTGCTGACTTCCATGGTCACTTGGCAACTCAAGTGATCAAATAGCCACCAGCTGTCGTGTTGCCAGAGGGAAAACATAGGTACCAGGGGACCTCAAACTGTCCATTAAGTGCCTATCCTGAAACGGACACCTATTACCTCCCTTGAAGAGGGCTGAAAAGTCAAATCCTACCTAGGTTTCCTACCTAAGAATAGAAGGGAACTTCCCTAAACTGATTAAAAAAAAAAAAAACTAACCTATAACCAGGGCTTTATGTAAGCATTCAGTCTAGCTAAGATTGAAAATAAAGCAAGGTTATCCTCTCTCATTGCTCTTATTCAACCCATACTGAAAGTTTCGGTGCAATAAGACCATTAAAAGAAACAAAAGGCATAAACATTGGAAATGACACATTAGTGTCACAAAGAAAAAGAGCAAGAAGACACAAATCGCTCATATCAAGAATGAATGAGGAGACACCGCTACTGACCCTATAGACATCAAAATGATAATAAGGGAACGCTGTGAACAACACACACACAGATTTTACAGCTTAGGTGAAATGGACCGATTCTCTGAAAAATACACTCTATCACAATGTATGCAATACGAACTAGATGACTTGAATAGCCCTTAAAGCTATTAAGGAAATAGAATTTTTAATTGAAAATCTACCATAAAAAGATATCTTGGGGTGCAGAGAGTGTCACAAGGTATTTACACCAAATGCTTAAAGAAGAATTAGCACTAATGCCACACAATCTGCTGCATAAAATAGAAGAGGCAGTAACACTTCTTAGTTCATTTTATGAGGCTAGTATTGTGACCGTAATACCAAAACGACACAAACCCAGTAATAAAGGGTGGGGGGTAGGGTGACTACAGCCTAGTGCTTCTCATTATTATAGATGCGACAATCCTCAACAAAATATTAGCAAATAGATTTCGGCAATAGATAACAGTAACTGTCCACCACGAATGAGAAGGGTTTAACCAGGGAGGAGAGGTGGGTTCAACATTTAAAAATCAATCTACGTAACCCACCATATTATCAGGCTAACAAAGAAAAGAACATATGATCCTATCAATCAATACGGAAAACGCATTTCACAAAATTCAATATCTGCTCATATTTTTTTCCAAAAACTCGGAAAAGTCAAACAAGAGAGGAGTTTCCTTAACTTGATAAAGAGCATCCACAAAAACCTTACACTATACTCAACTGTGAACAACTGAATGCATTCCCTCTGTCTTAGTCAGTTCCAGCTGCTGTAACAAAACGTGGCACACTGAGTTGCTTAAACAACAAACATTTATTTTTGCAGTTTTGGGAATGGTAAGAAAAGGAGCACAGTGCTGGCAGATTTCACATCTGGTGAGGGGTCTCTTCCTGGTTTGCAGATGGCCACCTTCTGGCTGTATCCTCACGAGGTAGAGAGAAAGGTCTCAGCTCTCTTCTTTTTATAACGGCATTTGGGAAATAAAAATGAAACCCTAGGCTGGGCGCGGTGGCTCACGCCTGTAATCCTAGCACTTTGGGAGGCCGAGGTGGGTGGATCACCTGAGGTCAGGAGTTCAAGACCAGCCTGGCCATCATGGTGAAACCCCATCTTAAAAAAAAAAAGAAAGAAAAAATGAAACCCTAAGCCCCCCAACTGGCTGAACGGACCCCCTCTTGGCCAAGCAGACCACAAAATAACCTTGAAGACTGAGTTCTAATCCATCACAGGATGGGCGGATCAGACACTCCTCCTTATTACCACCACCCCCTGCACACACAGTCACTGCCATTAGACTTTTTTCCCTAAGGGCTAATTAGAAAACCCCTTTCAAAAGACTCCAGATATCAATCAAGCACCTGACACTGCTTCTCCCTTTTTTTGGTTTCAACACAATTGCTCAGCATTCCTTCCTAATTAGAGATCACTGACCACAGAGTGGTCCTGGCTGGTCTACGCCTAACAGCATAAAGCTCCATTGCTCATGTGTATGTTTCTCCTAACTCTTCCTATAGCTTATTAAATATGTACATTCAGCCACTCTACTGAGCATAAATTCCTGCTCCGTCTTCCTCTCTGTGGAAATGTCTGTTTCTGGCTTCCGGCCTGAGGCTACACTTCCCAACCTGTCAGAATGGCCACCCTGCAGACTGAACCCCTTATGAGAAATAAACTCTCCTTTCCAAATATACAGACCTTGTCATTCTTCACTTGACATGATTGGTGATGAGCAAGAGATCTGCAGAGAGCCTCAGGTTCTCCCAGCGTGACTGGAAGTCAATGCACCTTCTTTAGCTCAGCTGTCTCCCCAGCTGGCAACACAGGGAGGAAGCCAGGTGAGGTCTCCCGGATCTGAGATCTCCTTTTAGGTTGAAGACTTCAGAGGCTTTTATTTCTCTCCACCCTTTTCCTTATTTCTTCCTGTTTCCTTCCCAGTCCCTGTCCTGGTTCCCTCTAGCCAGACTCCAGAGGGAATGTTTCTGTTGGCTCTGGGTTTAGGAGTGGACCTTCCCAGTCCGGTCAGACTCAGCTGGTCCATAGGTTTTATGAGGACTCTCCTGCTAAGGACACTCAAAGGGAACCTTCCTAAGGTGAGTGCAATTACAGAGAACCTGAGTGCCAGGCAAGAACCTTAGTTCTAAGGGGAAAACATAGAGAGCCTCAGTTCTAAGAGAACAGGCTCTGATCAGCCACCATAAGAGACTCCGGAGGCTTCCATGTTCAAAAACGATGGGGTGCTTGAATTTCTTTTTTAAAAAGGAAACATGATAGTGTCGTGGCTAGACTTAGAATAAATGAAAGAGAAAAATCTGACCTAAAACAAAGTTGGAGGCTCCAACTCCTTACTTCAGGTGGCCCAAGAGAGTAACAAAAGCCACTGTTCCTTGTGGACTAACAGTTCAAATTCTGTGATTTCACTGCCACAGCCTGGGTTTGATTCCTGGTCAGGGAACTCTTTTGGTTTGATATTTGTGTGACTTTTCCCAGTTATTGATGCTTTTTTACTCCACTGACAGCTTTGGACTCACTGTATGCTGCTGGTGTGGGCCTACGGGGATTTGGGGCCTTTGTGTGCAGAACATCAGCTGAGAAGCTAAGACCCCGAATTGTGGGTTGTGCCCCATTTATGGCTAGTCAAACTTTCCTTTCTTTGAGCTGTGCTGTTCCACCCAAATCTCATCTTGTAGAGCCCATAATTCCCACGTGTTGTGGGTGGAGCCCCATGGGAGATGATTGACTCATGGGGGCTTGTCTTTCCCTTGCTGTTCTGTGATAGTCAAATGGGTCTCCCAAGATCTAATGGTTTTAAAAAAAGGGAGGTGCTCTGCACAGGCTCTCTCTCTCCTTGCCTGCTGCCATCTACCTAAGATATGACTTGCTCCTCCTTGCCTTCCGTCACGATTGTGAGGCCTCCGCCACATGGAACTGTGAGTCCAATTAAACCTCTTTCTTCTGTAAATTACCCAGTCACAGGTAAGTCTTTATCAGCAGCATGAAAACATATTAATACAGGCGGTCTTTGGAGTGATTCTGGATCTTGTGATGACTGCCTTGCACCTGTTTGGAGATGTCTCAGGCATCCTTGGTTCAACCACAACTTTGGTTAAGGCTTCATGGTTTCCCTTGGAAAGTTGCCTTTGGTAAAGAAGTTCAAAAACCAGAAATATAAGCTGTTTGTCCTGGCTAAAACCTGGTAATAAGATATTTAAATGGGAGGGTTTTTTTTTTTAAAGCTCCAAGGTTACAAGTCAAAATACTTAAAACCATATTGCAAGCTATAATTATATTTTTTTAAAGCTTTTAGGCTTTTTCCCTTTTTGGATCCTGTTTTAGAAAAATAAAAATTCTTCTCAATCAACTGAATTTTGTGTTTCTCCGTTTCCTTGTGTCTGTCCCTCCTTTCTCTTGCCACCCCTAATACTCACATGCAGCCCTGAGATCGCTTCTAACAGCCTAAGAGCTGAAAGGATAAAATAGAATGATGTCTGTCTGCAGATGACATGGCTGTTCACATGGAAAATCTCAAGGAATCTACAAAACACAAACAAGCAAAACTCCTAGAACAAATAAGTGAGTTCACTAAGGTGGCAGGATACAAGATAAAGACACAAAAATTAATTGCCTTTCTACATACTAGCCATGTGCAGATGGACACTGAAATGTAAAATACAATGCCAGTTACGATCACTCAGAAAAAAGTGGGATACTTAGGTGTGAATGGCATGAAATGTACATGATCTGTGAGAAAAGGCAAGAAAGTTCTAAATCAATGCAGAGACATACTATGTTCATGGACTAGAAGACTTGGCATAGTAAAGATAGAGATTCTCTCCAAATTGATAAAGATAATGCAATTGTCATTGAAATTCTAGCAACCTTTTTGGTAGACACAGGTAAGACTATTCTAAGATTTATGGAGGGAAAAGTAAAAGAACTAGAATAGCTAAAATATTTTTGTAAAAGAACAAAATGGGAGGAATCAGTCTATCAAATGTTATTTCAAATATTAGTATGTAGTTATAAGACTGTATGGAATTAGTAGAGGTGTAAGACACATGGCTCAAAGGAACAGAGTAGGTAAAACCCAGAAATAGACTGACACAATTATGCCCAGTAAATTTTTGACAAAGTCAAAAAGCAGTTCAATTAAGGAACAAATTGTGCAATTGTACATCCTTTTTTTTTTTTGAGACGGAGTTTCACTCTTGTTACCCAGGCTGGAGTGCAATGGCGCGTTCTCGGCTCATCGTAATCTCTGCCTCCTGGATTCAGGCAATTCTCCTGCCTCAGCCTCCTGAGCAGCTGGGATTACAGGCATGCACCACCATGCCCAGCTAATTTTTTGTATCTTTAGTAGAGATGGGGTTTCACCATGTTGACCAGGATGGTCTCGATCTCTTGACCTCATGATCCACCCGCCTCAGCCTCCCAAAGTGCTGGGATTACAGGCGTGAGCCACCGCGCCCAGCCACAATTGTATATCCTTAAGCAAAAAATAAATAAAATAAAAAGGAAGGGAAGGGAAGTCCATACAAAGAAAAATAACTTCTACCTAAGTCTCATACCTAATAAAAAACATTAGTGCGAAATATTGTGAAACTAAAATACTAATTGGGAAACTACAAAACTTTTAGAAAAAAAAGGAAAAAAGTCTCCATAATCTAGGTTTTGGCAAAGAGTTCTTACGTGACACCATGAGCATGACCCTTAAAATTAAAAATTGATATATTAGTCTTCACCAAAATCAAAACCTTTTGTTCTGCCAACAATGCCATCAAGAGAATGAAAAGATAAGCTTCAGAGAGAGTGAAAACATCTCATCTCACATGAACTCAGAGTGAGAACTCACTCATTACTGAGAGGAGGGCCCCAAGCCACAACCCACACCTCTCCCACCAGCCCCACCTCCAGCACTGGGGATTGCACTTCAGTCACATTATCCCACTGCTTTGGAAACAGATCAGCAGCGTTTTCATTTCCAGTTCACATACTTGCCACCCCACCCAGCAGTCCCACTCCTAAGTATTTCCCTAAATCAAATGAAGACATATATGTTCACACAAAGACTTGTACATGAACACTTGCAGCAGGTGACTTAATTAATAATTGCCCCCAACTGGAAGCAACCCAAATGTCCATCAACTAGTGAATGGACAGAGTCACCAGGAAAAAAACTGCTTCTACAGAGAACAGCAAGGATATTCTCAAAAGCATCACACAGAATGAATAAAATTCACACACAAAAGGTCACATCAGTGGCGTTCAGGGGGTGGTTTAGCAGGGCTGACTGCAAAGGGGCATGAGAGAAATTTGGTGGGGGGTGGAGCTTTTCTGTATCACGATTGTAGTGTGGTTTCATGACTGTGTGTGCATTTGTCAAAACTCAGAACTGTACACTAAAAAGAGAATTTTACTAGAATCCTCAATAAATCTGACTTTTTAAGGAGTGAAGAAAGAGATGCAAGGCTTCTAAACTGAAAAAATAGGCAACACTATTAGGAGAAATTAAAGATCTAAACGGAGAAATATACCATATCCACAGATTGGATGGCTCAGTGTTGCCAAGACATCAATTAATCTGTAAATGCAATGCAATCCTGATTGCATTGAACACGATAGGTTTTTTGTGTGCAGAAACTGACAAGCTCATTTTAAAAATTCATTTGTAATTGCAAAGGAGCAAGAATAGTTAGGACAACATTCAAAAGAAATAAAAATGGGCCAGGTGTGGTGGCTCATGCCTGTAATCCCAGCACTTTGGGAGGCTGAGGCAGGCAGATTACCTGAGGTCAGGAGTTTGAGACTAGCCTGGCCAACATGGTAAAACCCCATCTCCACGAAAAAGCCAAAAATTGGCCAGGCGTGGTGGCACATGTCTGTAATACCAGCTACTTGGGAGGCTGAGGCAGGAAAATTGCTTAAACCCAGGAGGCAGAGGCTGCAGTGAGCCAAGATCATGCCATTGTACTCCAATCTTGGTGACAGAGCAAGACTCCCTCTCAAAAATAAATAAATAAATAAATAAATATGCCGGCCTGTTATAAAGCTACAGTAATGCAGACAGTGTGACATCACAGAAGAATTGGCAACTTGAACAACAAAAAAGAAAAGAGGCTCAGACACAGACTCCCCGCAGCCCCAAATCAATGATGAAGGGAGAGCTGAGGGGCGGGAAGGGGGCTAAGATCTTCTCTGTTAAGGGCATGGCATCACTCAGGGAAGCGTGGGGAAGATGCAGTTTTTTGTTGTTTGTTTGTTTAGAGACAGAGTCTCGTTCTGTCACCCGACTGGAGAATGCAGTGGTATAGTCCCGGCTCACTGCAACCTCCATCTCCCAGGTTCAAGCAATTCTCCTGCCTTAGCCTCCTGAGTAGCTGGGATTACAGGCATGTGCCACCACACCCAGCTAAATTTTTTGTATTTTTAGTGGAGACGGGGTTTCGCCATGTTGGCCAGGCTGGATTTGAACTCTTGACATCAGATGATCTGCCCACCTCAGCCTCCTGAAGTTACAGGTGTGTGCCATTGCACCTGGCCTTGGAGGATGTGTTTTGAACCCCCTCTTCACACCATATGCAAAAATAAATTTCAGAGACACCAGGCAATAAGGTTTCAGAGGAAAACAGAATATCTTTGTGGCCTGGGCATCTGCAAAGATTTCTTAAACAGTCCAACAGTAAATTGAACTATGTAGTGATTAAGACCCAATTAAGAGGGCGAAATGGCGACCCACAGAGCAGATGGTCACCGAGAGGATTTGCCCCAGAGAGGAATTCCATCCAGAATGGAAAGGAAAGCAACCCCACTGAAAATGGGCAAGTACCTCAAACAGAAGCTTCACCCAAATTCCAAAAAGAATACATTGGCTGGGCGGGTGGCTCATGCTTGTAATCCCAGTGCTTTGGGAGGGCAAAGCTGGAGGATTGCTTGAGGCCAGGAATTTGAGACCAGCCTGGACAACAGAGCAAGACCCCATTCTCTACACACACACAGGCACACAAAAGAATATTAAAATGCTGGCTGGGCACGGTATGGCTCACACCTGTAATCCCAGAACTTTAGGAGGCCAAGGTGAGCAGATCACCTGAAGTCAGGAGTTTGAGACCAGCCTGGCCAACATGGTGAAACCAACTAAAAATATACAAAAAAAAAAAAAAAAAAAAAAGCCGGGCGTGCTGGTGGGTGCCTGTAATACCAGCTACTCAGGAGGCTGAGGCAGGAGAATTGCTTGAACCCTGGAGGTGGAGGTTCAGTGATCCAAGATCACGCCATTGACTCCAGCCTGGGTGACAAGCACGAGACTCTGTCTCAAATATATATATATATATATATATATATATATATTTTAATTAACATGGTTATTCAGGAAAAATGCAAATTAAAACTGCAATGCAGCACGCGCCCACCAGAGGGCGAGCAGGGAGAACGCTGCTTTGCAAGCGTCTTGACCTCAGGCGACCTGCCCGCCTCGGCCTCCCAAAGTGCTGGGACGACAGTCCAGGGGTTCTCTAACTCTGGGGCTGATCCCTACCGAAGAGCGGGGAATGCGGGGACGAATTAGAAGCAAGTCCAACCTCCGCAGGCAACTGGAGCTCCCGGAGCTGGAGTGTGGGCACATGGAGGTTGAGCCCACGGGCTGCTTCCGCGGAGTTGGCCACCTTGAATCCGGACCAGGGAGGGGAACATCACACACCGGGGCCTGTCGGGGGTGGGGGGTGGGGAGGGACGGCATTAGGAGAAATGCCTGATGTAGATGACGTGTCGATGGGTGCAGTGAACAACCATGGCATGTGTATACCTATGTAACAAGCCTGCACGCTCTGACCTATGTAACGAGCCTGCACGCTCTGGCCTATGTAAGGAGCCTGCACGCTCTGACCTATGTAACAAGCCTGCACGCTCTGGCCTATGTAACGAGGCTGCACGCTCTGACCTATGTAACGAGCCTGCACGCTCTGGCCTATGTAACGAGCCTGCACGCTCTGACCTATGTAACGAGCCTGCACGCTCTGACCTATGTAACGAGCCTGCACGCTCTGACCTATGTAACGAGCCTGCACGCTCTG
>JAPYYA010005756.1:0-10492 GCA_028533165.1 Leontopithecus rosalia | reverse complement strand
AAAATGATGAGTTCGTGTCCTTTGTAGGGACATGGATGAATCTGGAGAACATCATTCTCAGCAAATTGACACAAGAACAGAAAAGGAAACACCATATATACTCACTCATAGGCAGGTGATGAACAATGAGAACACATGGACACAGGGAAGGGAGTACCACACACTGAGGTCTATTGGGGGAAATAGGGGAGGGACAGCGTGTGGGGGGGAGCGGGGGAGGGATAGCATGGGGAGAAATGCCAAATATGGGTGAAGGGGCAGAAGGCAGCAAAACACACTGCCACGTGTGTACCTATGCAACTATCTTGCATGTTCTGCGCATGTACCCCAAAACCTAAAATGCAATAAAAATTAAAAAAAAATTCTATTCTAAAATTTTGAAATCCTTCAAATGTTCAATATTATCTTCTCTAGTGCCCACTATTTCTGCAGTTTTTCAGCTCCATTTTTACTCAAAACCCTGGTGTTAATGCCACTCCTTTGTTTTTGTTTATGCATTCTTCCTTACCCAGCTGCAATTTTATGATTCATCGCTATACCCTCTTCATATTCACTCCTAACTTTCTCTTTCTTCTCTATCATACTTGGACTTTAAGAGTCCACCTTGGCAAAATCTAAATAGTTCTGTGGTTCACCATAGCTGTACCCAAGCAACTGAACATGGCTGGAGAAAAATATTTTCTGGTCTTTTAGTGCATGACCACAAACCTCAAGTGGACACCTAGGATTTAGCAAGCCTAGTATATGATCCAAATGAATTGAGTTCCCTTCTTTCTGAGACGATGATTTAAAAGCTTCTATCACACTGAGGTCTATTGGGGGAAATAGGGGAGGGACAGTGGGGGGGGAGCAGGGGAGGGATGGCATGGGGAGAAATGCCAAATATGGGTGAGGGGGCAGAAGGCAGCAAAACACACTGCCACGTGTGTACCTATGCAACTATCTTGCACGTTCTGCACATGTACCCCAAAACCTAAAATGCAATAAAAATTAAAAAAAAAAAAGCTTCTATCTCACCCTTCCTTTTTGTCTCACTGTTACCGGTGCCTTGCTTCTAATTTCACTGAAAAAAAAAATAGTACTTACCACATGAAAGCTAAATCATCTTCCCAAACCAAATTTAGCAACCTTCTTATATGTATTCCCACCTTCCTTTTGGTTATAATGGGAGAACTGCCCCGTGGTAAATTGGGGGAATAAATGCCAGGTGGGTTGTTTCAGAGAATCTATTAGTGCTGACAGTGATTTCAGCTGCCAGTACTTACCAGACAAAAACAACATCATCATCCCAAGCCAAATTTAGCAACCTTCTTGTATATATTCCTGCCTTCCTTTTGGTTATAATGGAAGAATTGCCCCCTGGTAAATTGGGGGAATAAATGCCAGGTGGGTGGCTTAAGGAAATCTATTATTGCTGACAGTGATTTCAGCTGTCTGTAGCACTAAAGGGATGATTCCTGTAAGTACACTAGAAGAACCTGGAGGACAACTTTCAACTCAGTATCCTTACAGATTATCAACAGCTCCATTAGGAAAGAATTTAAAATGTAGGGGGCAGGATTGCCTAGAGAATTGGTACCTGTGCCTGTACTCTTCCAGCTACATGAAAATCTGTTCTTGAGTTAACCAGACCTGTGCAAAGTTTTGTGTCTAGCTGCACAATTACATCTGTCCACTTTCATGAAAATGAGTTTTGCTGCTTTGCCACCAACCTAAACTGAATGCTGTGGCAAGAACACCTTCACATTTTCTGCTATATTTACTCAAAGGAGGATTTGAGGGGCAGTGTTTACTTCCAGCAATTGTTTTAGTTTGTTCTTTCATTTCTTTCATTATTTTTCCATTTCCACTGCACGATTGCTTTCAGTACAAACAGTATAAAATCTCTTATTTTAAAAAGAAAAACCTTTCCTTGTCTACCCATTCCCCTACCAAATATGCCTTTATTATTCTGCTTTATATAAAGCAAAAATCTTTAAAACAATTTTTTCTACTTGCTGTTTCTATTTTCTCTCCATTTTCTTAAACTCACCCCAATCAAAATTGTATCCACATGTATTGTCAATGTCACCAGTGACTATAACCTCCACTTGACCAATACAATGGTCAATTCTGAAGGAAATCAAAATGTTTTACCCCAACATATATTTCTTTGACATATTTTGAAATGGCTGCCACAGGGCCAGCAGACTCAGGTGGGAGAAATTTGCATCTATAGTGACTCTCTCTTAAGGCAGCCAGGCTGTGGGAAGTAGAAAACTTCCGTTTTAAAGTTTCCTTTCTTGTTAAAGAATAAGTGTGCTAATAACATGTTAAGCCTACGTAGCTGTTAGACATGCCATGCTTACAGGCACGTAGTACATTCTATGTCACACATTTCCCTGTCTTCTTCTGAGCCTTCCAAACTGTTCCAACCTGTTTCTGTTACCCAGTTCCAAAGTTGCTTCCACATTTTTGGGTATCTTTACAGTAGTGCCCCACTACCTTGGTCTTTCAAAGAAGATGAAGTGTCAGAAAGATGCTCTCCTGCTGACTTCTAAGAAAAAGTAAACTTCACTGAGTTTTAAAGCTGCAAGGAAATATACACTTCCACATGAACATGGAAGAGGACCCGTCTCCAGATGAGAATTTAGGTCCTCCTGCAACACCTTGATTGTAGCCTTGTGAGATGCCCTGAGGCAGAAAACCCAGTTAAGCCATAACTGGATTCCTGATTCACAGAAACTATGAGATAATGAATATATATTGTTTTAAGTTCCTAAATTTGTGATAATTTGCTATAAAATAATATATATCTAATACATGTGTCAAATTTAAATGTTAATTTGATAAGGGCAGCAGCCTAAAGATGAAGTTAAAATTTTTTAAAGGTTATGGTTACATGAGAGAAAGATAGTATTGTGAAAAAAAGTAATTTAAAGTTTAGATTAGCTATTGAATGGCATTCTATATATTTTCTATTGATTAGGCAAAATAAAAATTATTGGCATATTTCCATTGTAAATTTTCAAATAATCTTTAAATGCTCACAGCAGGTAAAATATTTTTAAAAAGCCAATTAATAAATCACAATGTCTCTAATGAATTAGTGTAGCAACAAAAACATTTCTAAATGAATTCAAAAGCATCATAGATTTGATCAAATACTGAGAAACTAATAAAATTCTTATAATAATTTTGTAAAATAGGGTGTCAGGGTAGATACACATTTTTCCAGAACTAAAAATATATATATATAGCTACTTTTGCTGGTAGGAATTCTCTTTTGGTGGAATTTATATTCAAATTCTTGCCTGGTGGAAGGTCAACCCAAAATGGCAGGCTTGCCAGACTTCATGAATTACAATCCTGGCTCTGCCTTAAAGATTATAACTTTTAACAGGTCTCCCTCTCAACAATGTCAGTTTTAGAATCATGTAATTATGCATAATGCTGTGCAAGTGACAGACATTACACCATATAAAAGCTTTTACTCTCCAGAGGACTAGAGTCAATTAGGATCAACAAGGAAGTTAAATTTGATAGGCTTGCTAGATTCCAGCTGTGACCTAATCACAGGTGTTTTTATGGGTCTAGCTCTCACATTTCTTAACATAGTTTTAAGAAATGTCTCCTGCTGAATACATTCATTTTAAGACAGGCTAAGTAGCAAGGACACACACAAAAAAAAATTCTAGAGAGGAGACTAGTTATTAAATAGAACTATGACTCTGACTTTCCCATTCTAAATTTCCCTTCTTACCTTTGCCACTTTTCTGTCTTCATCGTGGATATTTATGGATTTACATGTGAAAATAGTCTTTATCATTTGTTCTCGAGTATATACAGGAACATGTGTTTTGCAACACTTTGTATACTTGTGATTATTTAATTAATCACTTGTAAATATATACTTATCATCCATCTTCTCTTCTCAAGGACTCAGCCAAGTCTGCATCTGTATTATCTGCCACAGTTTCCCCAGTGCCAGGTACAACACCCAGCATAGAGGAGATACTACATAAGGACCAGTTTGTAGACTAGTCTTTAAGAGCTACTTTTATAAAGTTTGTTTTTCCATTCAGACCTTCCTCTGATTTCATCTCTAAACAAATATCAGCAAATGAGAAGAAGTGTAACAGTGATTTCCACTGGACCTCAAATTTTTCTAGGAGAGTGATTCTTGGTTAGGAAACGTTTTCTTTAAAATACTAATTCCCAGGCCCTATTAATCAAAATAGTTGACAGAGGTGGAGACTGGGAATATAAGCAACAGAACTTTTTAAGCCCCAGATAATTCAGCTAGCATCGAGGACCACAGCTCTAAGCTTGTGTTTCTCAAATTTTAAGGTGTCTAGAATTACCTGGGGTGATGGATAAGAAGTTACATTTCCTAGTCTCATTGTGTAGTGATAGATTAGATAAATATTTCAGTTCTTCTCTCCCTCTACACATTTGCCATGTAAGTATGTGGTAGCTTTCCACTGTAAAGGGGCGTACTTCCCCACTCCCTGATTACTTTTGAGCCACATGACCTACTTTGGCAGATAGGATGTTACCAAATGTGGCAGAGGCATAGGCTTGAAAAGCACTTGTGGGATCAAGTCTATATACTGGCACCAATGCTATTACTGAAACTGTCTTTGCAAATATTTTAACAGTGGGAAAGTTATGACAGTGAAAGAGATCTGATCTAGCCAGTCTTCATCTTGCCTTTAAACTCCAAACTGCCCTCAGTCATTCCTGGGTTTAGGCCAAGCTAAGTATGAGAGAGTTTTAGTTATAGTTTAAATAAAAACAGCTCTTCCCCCAAATTAAACCGCCTTTGTAAAATTAATGAAACCTCATCAGTTTAGGAGGGTGAGAGGAGGCCTGAATTCTGCTAAGATGCAGGCAGAAATGATTACCAGCCGTTATCCCAGATGTCACAAGATTTGCAACTTACTCCCAATCACTCTTCCAGATAACATCACCATTGCAGAACCCAACATTGGCCTTTTGAGATGTCTTTTCAAGTTTTTGCATTTCTGATGACTGACCAACCCCACTCAGACCCAGGACTCTTGACTCAACTGGTCCTGTGGCCCCCACCCAGAAGTGGACTCAGTTCGCAAGGACCATTCTCCACACCCCTATGATTCCATTCCCAAATGTCAGCAACACCCATTTCCTTGCCTGAAAAACTATCCCTGAAAAACTCTGGCCTCTTAATTTTCAGGGAGATTGAGTTGAGTAATAAACTCCAGTCTCCCATTCAGCCAGCTGTGTGAATTAAACTTTTTCTGTATCACAATTCTTTTGCCTTGATAAATCAGCTCTATCTAGGCAGCAGGCAAGATGAACCCACTGGGCAGTTACATTACCATGAGAACAACATGCCTGGTTTAGCAAGCTGACCTGAGGAGAAGACGGAGAGACCCTAGTGTGGGTAACCCCCAACATGGGCTCTGAGGAAGGAAAGCTGTGCAAACCCCAGGCACAATTAGTGCCTGAAGAATATCTTAGTTTATAGTGTTATTACTCAGCTATTTCCTTTATATAATCCTTTATATATAATCATGTATTAGTTTATAGTCAGAACAATTAGTGCCTGGAGTATAACTTACTGCTTATATATATCTAGCTTATATAATCATACTTAGTACTTATATCTGGAATACTTAGTTCCATATAATCTTTCTACATAATCATATAGGTATTGTAGTCAGAGCTGTACTGGCACATTTAGTGCTGATTTATAGAATCCTTCTATATAACCATATAGTAGTTTGTAGTAGGAGGAATGCCCAGTGCAGTCACAAAGCTGGAGCAGTACATGGGAAAACTGCCAGACCAGGACAACAACCAAAGACCCAGGCGGTGGCGTCCCTGCCTGAAAGGCCACACACTGTATGGTAGGCTTGGAGCAAGAGCCTCTCCTCCTGAAAAAGGGAGTTGTAGTACTTTGCATCCAGTTCCCATGGAAAGTAGGCCTCAGGCCTTGAGATCCTGCAAATAACCGAGGCAGAAGAACACCTCTGGTGTGACCGGGTCATGGTGGCAGTACACCCTGTCAGTCTTTTCTTGCTTCTAGGCTAGCTCAAATCATCCTCCCATAAATATCTTAGAGAAGAGCACAAGTCTGTCAGCTCCCACTGCATTGGCTTACAGTATCCTTCTATTAGAAATCCCTTGAAGTCTACAGCCCCCAGATAAGAAATGTTGCGCACGACACCCGTTGTACACAGCCCACCTCCTTGCCTCTGTGACATAATGGGGGTAGACTCCTTTTCTGTACACAACCCTCTACTACTGTAGATGGTACAGCCCCCTACTGTGCATGGTCCACCTCTCTGCCCAGGTGACATAATGAGGTGGCCCCCTCACTTGTTACTCACATGATTATGTATGCCCTATCACTAAGCCTATAAATGATTACCTCACTTACAACCCTTCTCCCTGACTCTACCTAATAAATACAGACGCTTCTGGATGTTCAGGGCCTCACCTGTCTCTGCTCATAGGTAGTGTGGCCCCCCGAGTCCAGCTGCTATTCACCAGTTCTTCAGTGTTCTGTCTCTTTACTTCTCGGATCCTGCACCTCAGCACAGCATAAGGGACACCCCACAGCCCTGTGGGGCCAATAGCCCTACACCTTGGAGCAGAGCCAAGTTAATCCAGCCAAACCCAACCTTGATCAGCCACACCTCCGCCACCCCTGACTCCCAGGTGAGTGATGAAGCCTAGCCAAATCAGCAGAGCTGCCAGCCATTAGCTTAGATCAGATGGCCCCTGTCACCTGCAGATCTGTACGCAAAATGCTCCCTGAAATTTATTGTTCATTTGTAATGTAAATAATAGATAACTGATATAATCTACACCAGAAACTCCAACTTGGTGACTACTTTAGAATAGTTTCTTTTGTTTACCACTGATAGAAAGCTAATCCAAAGTCACTTAAAAATAAAAGAACATGTTCTGAATTACAAAATGAATTTAAAAAGAGTCAACAGAGCTCCAGGAATGACAGATTCCAAGTATTTAGATGGTACTGTAGGAAATTTGTCTCTCCAACAGAGATGCAGCTGGAACCCATCATCCTAAGTGAATTAACACAAACAAAACTAAATGCAGCATGTTCTCACTTATAAATGGGAGCTGAACATTGGGTACTTGTGGACGTAAAGATGGCAACAATAGAAACTGAGGACTACAAGAGAGGGAGGCAAGAAGGGGAGCAAGGGTTGAAAAGCTAACTATTTGGGTACTATGTTCAGTACCTGAGTGATGGGATCAATCATAACTCAAACTTCAGCATCATGGTAACAAGTCTGCACAGATACCCCCTGAATCTAAAATAAAAGTTGAAAGTATTTAGAAAGAAAAAGAAAGAAATAGAGAGAGAGAGAAATAAAGAAAGAGAGAGAAAGAAAAAGAAAGAAAGAAAGAAAGAAAGAAAGAAAGAAAGAAAGAAAGAAAGAAAGAAAGAAAGAAAGAAAGAAAGAAAGAAAGAAAGAAAAGGAAGGAAGGAAAGGAAGGAAGGAAGAAAGAAAGGGAAAGAAGGAAGGAAGGAGGAAAGAAAGGAAATTAGTATCTGCACCTCTCTGTGTTGGCTTTCTTCTCATGGAGGATCTCTATATGTAATGAAAAAGATGGCCACCAGCAGCTCCAGGTTTGCATTCTACCAAATATGCCATGCTAGGGAAAAAAAATACTACTTTCAAGATAGATTTAAGAGAAGTCCAAATGCTATAATTTTCGTTGATTCTGAATCACCTGATAATTTCAGAACTGGTTATACAACTCTGATAAACCAGGCTAGTGTATTATGCTGGTTCCTTAAGCTGATGTGGCATTATTCAAAACAAGCCACATGGACTGAGATTGGGCAGGAAGCTGGTTCTGCAAAAAAAAAAGAAAAAAGAAAAAAATCTAGGTGCTGTTACTGAAAGGAGAAACAAATGCTGAGCAACTGAAAATAAGGGGTCCACATCAGTAAGTCTCATTGGGGATAGCACACCAGGTGATTCTACTTTGGGGAACTCCAGGAGCATATTTTTAAAGATCATTTTAATAATATGGATAGGATCCTCCTACTTTTAGGAATACTCAGAAGAGGCATAATGTAGCCAGTTTTTTAAATATCACAGTGTATTATATGCAAGATTCATTAAGAAATCCTGAGAGTAATGATTAAAGATTTCAATCTACTCCCTGGGATTTTGTTACTCAGGTGTTGGGATGCCCTAAATTCTTATTTCTTGGTCATGTCTTAGGCTGTAGAGAGTTTGTTTCTTGTTTTGGTTTGGTTTTGTTTTGTCTTATTTTTGTTTGTTTTTTTATTAGTTTCTGTGGACAGAGAGAGGATGGAGAGCCTCTTTATTATCTTGACCACTAACATGTAGTTTTGCTACATTTGGGAGGGCAGCTTGTCTCTGCTTTACTCAGAATAACCACAAGTGAAAATCAAACACTTGATGGAAATTCTATTGTAAGATCCTTGGGTTAAAATCCTGGAGTCACAAGCCTAACATACTAGTTCATTTCTTCATTCACTGGAGAAACTAGTTCTTCTGTTTTAATAAAAGGTTAAACAAAAAAAAGAAGCAAAGAATAAACAACTCTCAGGTTAGATTAAATTCAATTAATAAAGGTCTTCTCCACAGCAAACTCCTGTTGCCCAGCAACAGCATTCACTTCCCTCCAGTTCTCTTTTCTTCAATTCAGACCTAGATACCAACAATTTTTGAAGCTAACTTTCTTCCTATCAAATGTCACTCAATCAAACCTTCTCTTGAATTGTACTTTTAAGTAGATGTCTCATTTAAGATTCAGTAAAATGAAAAATTTTAAAACAATTTATATGATGCTTTTTAAAACAAATATAAATGAGACAATATAATTATCAGTAAGTCACCTAAAATTATTATTCTCTAGAGGAATAATACATAGTGCTTCATCAAAAGTTCTTACAGCAGTTGAGTGGAACTAAATAGGGCTCTAACCATTGTCATAACTGATAGGCAGCTGAGGCTATGGGACAGGAAAAAGCTGCAAGACTCATGACTCATCTCTACTGCTGCATACTATTGATCAGAAGAGAATTATGGAGTCAACCGGACTTGAGGGAAAGGGGTTACACGAGGGCTCAATTAACAGGAGTCAATACACACTCATTTTCAAAAATATGGAACTGCAGATATACAGCAGTTACTATGTCATAGCAATTCTGAAACTTACATGGAGATGTTACTAATTCCTCTAGAGGAGGAATACTAGGTTCTGCTACGTAAGAGTGGTTTTTCATGGTTCTTCACTTGACTCTTAGCTTCTGGCTCTGAACTCTAAGTTATTCTTCCTTTTCCACAAAAAAAATGGCCCATACTTTCAATTAAGTAAATGTCTACATTTCTTCCTGATGGTTGAGGGTCCAGAGGCCTCTATTACTTTGCACCCATTAAGGTGATTCCTTGTGTTATAAAATTCTAAGGATTCTGACAAATGAATAGTGCCATTTTTCCACCATTAAAATGCCGTACAGAATAGCTTCACCACCCTAACAAATCTCCTATGCCTCATCTATTTAATCCTGCCTACTCCACATACCCCTGGCAACCACTGATTTGCTTATTTTGTCTCCATAATTTTGTCTTTTCTTTTTTTTAAATTTTATTTATTTATTTATTTATTTATTTATTTATTTTTATTGCCTTTTAGGATTTGGGGTACATGTGCAGAACATGCAAGATAGTTGCATAGGTACACACGTGGCAGTGTGTTCTGCTGCCTTTTGTCCCTTCACCCATATTTGGCATTTCTCCCCATGCCATCCCTCCTCCGCTCCCCACCCCGCTGTCCCTCCCCTATTTCCCCCAATAGGCCTCAGTGTGTAGTACTCCCCTCCCAGTGTCCATGTGTTCTCATTGTTCATCATCCACCTATGAGTGAGTATATATAGTGTTTCATTTTCTGTTCTTGTGTCAGTTTGCTGAGAATGATGTTCTTCAGATTCATCCATGTCCCTACAAAGGACACGAACTCATCGTTTTTGATTGCTGCATAATATTCCATGGTGTATATGTGCCACATTTTCCCAGTCCAGTTCATCATCGATGGGCATTTGGGTTGGTTCCAGGTCTTTGCTATTGTAAACAGTGCTGCAATGAACATTTGTGTGCATGTGTCCTTATAGTAGACCGATTTATAGTCCTTTGGATATATACCCAGTAATGGGATTGCTGGGTCAAATGGAATTTCTATTTCTAAGTCCTTGAGGAATCGCCACATTATCTTCCACAATGGCTGAACTAATTTACACCCCCACCAACAGTGTAAAATTATTTCTCTGCATCCTCTCCAGCATCGGTTGTCTCCAGATTTTTTAATGATCACCATTCTAACTGGTGTGAGATGGTATCTCAATGTGGTTTTAATTTGCATCTCTCTAATGACCAGTGATGATGAGCATTTCTTCATATGTTTGTTGGCCTCATGTATGTCTTCTCTTGTAAAGTGTCTGTTCATATCCTTTGCC
>JAPYYA010005755.1:0-10492 GCA_028533165.1 Leontopithecus rosalia | reverse complement strand
GCCTGGAACAAAACCAGAGTGTTGAATGGAGTCAAGCACGCCCTCGTCGAGTCTTTGTAGCTCCCAGACGAGGTGGCCCCTCTTCCAGGACGCTCCTTCTTTTCCCTGTTCCCTGTCTAGGCCCTCGGTATCACTTTGGAGATGCTACTCCTCCCCAGTGGGATTTCTCCCCAACTCTTTGAACCTGCTTGCTCCCTTTGTGCCTCAGTGTGTCTCGTCCTGGGCCCCGAATTTCCCCCTCCCTGGATCCCTCAGTGGACCCAGCCTTGGTGTCCCCGTCGCCCTCCGCAGGGCCACGCAGGAGGAGTTGCAGCGCGACCGCTCGCCCGCCGCGGAGACCCCGCCCCTGCAGCGCCGCCCGTCTGTTCGCGCAGTGATCAACCCCTTGGATCGGGGCACGGACTGCGGGCGTCTCCAGGCGGAGCCCATTCCCGAGGTGGAGGAGGCGCAGAGGCCTGGCCCTGCGGGGACCTCGAGCAGCGCTGACCCGGCCTCCCCGGACCTGGGTCCCCGGGGTCCTGACCTGGCGGGTCTGCAGGCGGAGCGGGAAGTGGTGAGCAGCGCGGGAAGGGATCTGAGGGCGGGGCCAGACGGCTGGAGGCGGGGCTAGGACGTGGAAGGGCGGGGCCGGCTGCGGGACTTGAGTTCTCTGTCAATCTGGACAGATTTCTGCGTTATGGAGGAGGGGCTGTGGTCGGGGGCGGGGCTTGGTTGTAGGGCGTGGCCAACTATGGGCGTGGTCTGACCTAGGTGCGCAGGTTCAAGGCTTCGATGGAAATGGTTGTGGAACTCGGGAGCCCAAGCGTCCCCCTTCTCTGTCCCCTAGGACATACTGAATCACGTCTTTGACGACGTGGAGAACTTTGTACAGAAGCTGCAGAAATCAGCGGAGGCGGCCAGGGTGCTGGAGCACCGGGAACGCGGCCGCAGGACCCGGCGCCGGGAGGCTGGGGGTAAGGGATGCCCCCGCCTGAGATCTGAACCCCCTCGCGATAACTTCCAAATGTCCCCCATCTCCCCAGCGTCTCCCCTCCCGCCAATTGCCAGGGCTGACCTCACCGCCGTCTAACGGGTGTCCACCTCTCTCTCTGCCTGCCTGGTGCTGGCCCCGCGTCCCCATCGCCGCGCCCGTCTGCCGCCCGCAGAGGGCCTGCTGACGCTGCGGGCCAAGCCGCCCTCGGAGGCCGAGTACACCGACGTGCTGCAGAAGATCAAGTACGCCTTCAGCCTGCTGGTGAGGACGCGTCTGCCCCCGGGCCGGGGGCGCGGGCACGGCGAACCTGGCCGGTCCCCGCACCCACGCCAACCACCTCCCTCCCCACGCCCCAGGCCCGGCTGCGCGGCAACATCGCAGACCCCTCCTCCCCGGAGCTGCTGCACTTCCTGTTCGGGCCTCTGCAGATGGTGAGACCCGCGCCAGGCCCTCGGGCTCCCCTGCACGGGAGGAATCGGTTTCGACTTGCGGAAGGTGTGATGGCACGGCCTGCCACCTCCTGCTCCCCTGACAGATTGTGAACACATCGGGGGGTCCCGAGTTCACGAGCCGCGTGCGGCAGCCGCACTTGACCTCGGAGGCCGTGGCGCTGCTGCGGGACAACGTCACTCCACGTGAAAACGAGCTCTGGATCTCGCTGGGGGACTCGTGGACCCGGCCTGGGTGAGGGGCGGGGCTGGGAGGCAGGGGGCGTGGTGATTGGAGGAGCAGAAGGGGCGGGAGATAGGGCATGGTGATTGGAGGAGCAGAAGGGGCGGGAGATAGGGCATGGTGATTGGAGGAACAGAAGAGGCGGGAGATAGGGCATGGTGATTGGAGGAGCAGAAGGGGCGGGAGATAGGGGCATGGTGATTGGAGGAGCAGAAGGCGCTGGGAGGTGCCACGATGATTGGAAAATGCGACTAGGAGGGAAGGGAAGGGCTAGAGGCGTAGCTTTGTTGAGTGGGGGCGGGGCTTAGGACAAATGTCAAGATTCAATTAGAGGAAAGGCCAGAAATTAACGTGAAGAAAAGACAAGACCACCAGACCAATCAGATTAAAATAAAAGGTGAGGCTTAAAAGAATAGAGGGACTACGGGGCACGGACAGGGTTTCCGGAACTTTGGCGATGGGACAGAGTCTGTGCACTGGGTCTGGGAGTTTCGTAGGGAAAGGAGCAGAACATGAAACCCAGCTTAAGGAAAACCTGATTTGTAATCAGGTGAGATTCAGAGGCTGGATAAGGCCATTTCTTTTTTTTTTCCGGATAGAGACGGGGTCCCGATTCCTTGCCCAGGCTGGTCTCGAACTCTTGGTCTCAAGCGATCCTCCCATCTTAGCTCTTGGCCTCCCAAAGTGCTGGGACTATAGACGCGAGCCACCGCTCCCGACCTAGCAGTATAAATTGCTGTTGAGTTGGGCTTAGCGGTACCGGCAGGACTTGGTGAAAAGTGGCTGGGCTAATTCGTTGGGATACAGTGAGCTTTAGGGGAAAACAGTGAAGTTAATGACAGAGCTAAGTTGGAAGTTAGCTCTGTACCAGGATTCCTGAGCTCTCGGTCCTCTCCCTGGCCGCAGGCTGGAGCTGCCCCCTGAAGAGGGACCTCCGTACAGACCCGAGTTCTACAGCGGCTGGGAGCCACCGGCCATTGACCCGCAGGGCCGCCCCTGGGAGGACCCAGTTGAGAAACAGCTACAGCACGAGCGGAGGCGCCGGCAGGTGAGGCTGGGGCTTCTAGGGGAGCAGCAAGCTCCCCCAAGCGACCCAGCAGGGCAGAAGCCGGGAAGTCCAGGGGCTTGGCCGATCCGCCAGGCCCTGCCTCACCCAACTCTTACTTCCTGCAGCAAAGCGCCCCCCAGGTCGCTGTCAATGGGTGAGTGTCCGCCCCAGGGCGGTGCAAGGGGTCCAGGAGGGGTGCGCCCCGGGGGACTCCCGGTGCTGACTCTGCCCCCCTTTTTTCTGTTTTTCCTTCTGTCTTCCTGGCTCTTCTCAGGTGGGTGAGATGGTGATGGGCGGGCCGGGGCGGGAGATGGGGAGGAGCAGGGAGGGAGGGGGCAGGACCCAGATTTCTGGGGCCAAGGGAGGAGGGAGTGGAGGCCCAGATTCCCGGGCCTAAGGGAGAAAAGGGGCTGGGAGTGGGTAATGTCTCAGAGTTGGATCCCTGGATCCCCAAAGGCTGGAAGAAGGCACTTTGGTTTCCCTGGGCCTGGGAAGCTCCGTGCCTGGGTCCCTGTGAGGACAGAGCCCTGGATATTGAAGGGCAGAGGCTGGGGAATCGGACCTCTGGGTTTTGAGGAATAGTCCAAGTCTGGTGCTTGGGATCCTGGAGACCCAGAGGAGCAGGCTTGGGACTTCAGGAGCTTGGGGGCACGTTTCTGGAAAGTTAGGAGGTGGTGGTATCTCTGGGCCCCTGGGAGGTAAAGGCTGGACAGTTACACTTGGTTGTCTAAGTGGCTGCTGGGTGTCAGACTGGGAGGCTTTAAGGGTTAGAAGGATACGGTTGAAGCTTGAGACCTGAACTCCTAGGTCTCCGGAGGAGGAAAGAACATTCCAAGTTCATTGTTCTACTAGGCATGGGGGTTGGGGCTCAGACTCTGAGACCTGGGGGAGAGAAGGAGGTAGAAGGACTGGAACTCTAGGGTCCTTGGGCAAGTAGAGAGCAGATTGGAGGGAAGCAACGTGGGAGGGGATGAAAACAGAGCAGTGAGGCTGGTGGAGACAAAGGGGGGTCTGGGTGAGGGCCCAGGCGGAGGGTCTCAGCAGGGACAGCGTGCTGGGAGCTGCCGGCCCCACACAGGGGGTGCCGCGGCCCTGAAGACCCCCCCTTTCCCCTGCACAGGTAGGCCTGATCAGGCTGAGGTCCCTCTTATTGGGGGGGTCAGAGCTGAAATCCCACCCCCACCCCCCAGCTGCCTGATAGCGCAACCCCCCCCCTCGCTGTTCACAGCCTCAAGTCACTTTCTCTGAGCCTCAAGTTATTTGCAGGGAAACTGGAAATCATGGTAATCTCTTCCAGGAACAGTGAGAGAAGTTCTGGGAAGGGATTATGGTGTTGCAGGAACGAGTAGTTAAGTGCTCAAGGCTGTGGCCAGGTTCGAACTCAAGTCCGGCTGCCTGCAAACTAGGGCAGCATTTTTCGGACATGGACTGCCCCGGTCCCAGGCTGGCGATGCCACTCTCTCACTCTGTGACCTTCATATCCCTGTGCCTCAGCTCCTCTGTGAAATGGAGATGATAAAGGGGTCTCTGGGGTGGGGGGAATAAACTTGGGGGAGGGGAGTCCAAATTCATGGTTCTCCCGACAATTGCCATGAGGATCGCATCAGCTAATATATACGTCACAGACTTAGAACAGGGCCTAGCACGTAGTAAGTGGTTCAGAAGTGGTAGCTACTGTTTTTATTATGCTCACGAGTTGTGATATATAAGCCCAGTGCCTATTAGATGTCCAATAAATGACAGCTGTTTCTAGAGGTGTGGTGTGGGCAAGTGAGTTTCTCTGAGCCTCATTCTCCTCTGTAAAATGGAATTGATGATGGGATAGCACCCACTGCATACGTCTGCAGCAGAATGCCAAGCAAGGGAAGGAGCAACACATCTTCGAGCTGATACTCCTATTTCAAATTCCTATTAACAGTATTAACCTGGCCCCCGCCGTGCCCCTGCTTGGCTCTAATCCCAGCTCACACCAGCACCCTGCTGCCCAGAGCACTGGAGCTGGCTGCCTCCTTATCTCCAACCCTCCGGCTTCTCCTCAGTCACCAAGACTCGGAGCCAGAATCTGACCTGCAGCTGGAGGCGGAGACACCAGGGAAGTGGGTCCTGTGTAACTATGACTTCCAGGCCCGCAACAGCAGTGAGCTGTCAGTCAAGCAGAGAGACGTACTGGAGGTTAGAGGCGAGGGAGGCTGAGGGGCAGGAATTAGCCAGCCCTATCTGCAGACGCAGGCGCTGAACCCTCTGCTCTTTACCGCACCCAGGTCCTGGATGACAGGCGCAAGTGGTGGAAGGTTCGAGACCCAGCGGGGCAGGAGGGCTATGTGCCCTATAACATCCTGACACCCCACCCCGGACCCCGGTTGCACTGCAGCCAAAGCCCTGCCCGCAGCCTGGTGAGCCAGCGCAGACGCTGGGGTCTAGAGGGAGGAGAGGCTGGGGGCAGGTCCTGGGAACAAGGGGTGTGGGGATCAGCTGTCAAGGTGCTGGTGCAGGTGGTGACTAGGGGCTCACCCCAGGAGGGGGAGAGGCTGTGTTCTGAGTCCTCTCCCTAATCCAGGTGCCCTCCTTTCTTTCAGAACAGCACTCCTCCTCCGCCACCAGTCCCAGCCCCAGCTCCGGCTCCAGCTCCGGCTGCGGCTCGACCCCGCTGGGACAGCTGCGATAGCCTCAACAACTTGGACCCCAGCGAGAAGGGTGAGTGGTGGGGACGCGGGCTGCGGGGAGCTGTCCTTATCCTCACTTTCTAGGCAGGGAAACGGGGGCTCAGAAAGAGCAAATGGACTCCCGCCCCATCCTGGGGACGCTGGAGCCCCCTCGCCCCTGTGCCCTCTGGCCCCAGGACCCCTCGCCCTGAGCCCGCTCTCCCTCCCTCCCGGTTTCCCTCCTGCAGAGAAATTCTCCCAGATGCTCAGTGTCAACGAGGAACTGCAGGCGCGCCTGGCCCAGGGCCGCTCGGGCCCGAGCCGCACAATCCCAGGACCCCGCGCCCCGGAACCGCAGCTCAGCCCGCGCTCAGACGCCTCTGAGGTCCGCGCCTGGCTGCAGGCAAAGGGCTTTAGCTCCGGGTGAGTGGGGCGGGGGCCCAGTCGGCGCAGGGACCTACTGACGCTGGGAGCGGGGGGGGCAGGCGGCAGCGTGGAGACCACAGGGAGCCGGGATGGGCCTGAGTGAGGGTCTGTCTGTAGCGACCCAGTGGCAGGCTGTGATTGGCATGCTTTTTCAGACTGCGACTGGATTCCTTAGGGAAATCCCGCAGCCTTCGAAAGCAGGGTGAGGCCACGCCCCCGGGTGGCACATTGTGATTGGTGGGTGGGGTTCAGGAGGAGTCGGACCTGCCCCCGCTGGAGCTAGAATGCTGTTCTGATTGGACCATCGCCGGGTGGGCATGACAATGTCGGCGGGGCTGGGCATCCGGTGACCCGCCTGACTGCGCCCCGGCTCCCCTCGCTCAGGACGGTGGACGCGCTGGGCGTGCTGACCGGGGCGCAGCTTTTCTCGCTGCAGAAGGAGGAGCTGCGAGCGGTGAGCCCCGAGGAGGGGGCGCGTGTGTACAGCCAGGTTACCGTGCAGCGCGCGCTGCTGGAGGTGAGCCTGGCCGCTTGTCTCCGGGTCTGGGTGAGATTGGGGTGCCGAGAGCTCGGACACCAGGACAAAGTGATTTCTACCCCGCCCTCCAGGACAAAGAGAAAGTGTCAGAGCTGGAGGCAGTGATGGAGAAGCAAAAGAAGAAAGTGGAAGGCGGGATGGAAATGGAGGTCATTTGACCTGCCTGGCCCCTTCACAGAGTGACAAGGCCCAGTGGGAGAACGGGCTCTTCAGACTCTCCCCAACAGCGTTGGTCATCGCCTGAAGGGCGGCCAATCTGGTCTTGCCCCATCCTGGTGGACAGACTGAACACTCCTTGCGGCAGTCCCTGCGGAGCCAATCTGGACTGGCTGGGAGTGGGGAGGGCGCGGAGACAGTCTCCGGAAAGCCTAGCAGGCCCGCGAGAGGGCGCCAGCGGAGCTCTGCGCCTTGTAATGCCGCCCAGCCTATAAAGAGCTTCCTTACTTAGCAGGTGGTGGCAACTGCTGTCCTCTACTCAGCTACCAGGGGGCCCAGAAGCATGCCCCTACCCCCGGTCACAGCCTCAAGGAACCTGGAAGATGTTCCGCCTTCTTTGGTTTCTCTGGCTGAACCCGCCTTTCCACCCCCGGGGTCCAAACCAGGTTCCCTCCTGACTCCCCAGCCTCCAGCCTAGTCCAGCTTGCCCCCTCTTCAGGTCTCCCTGGCTTGCAGCTGCTGGGCGTGAGACCCCGTGTCTCCCTTCCCACCTCACCAATGTTCTCATTTCATGCCTCCCTGCGTTCTGGCCCTGCCCTTCTACAAACGCGCCCAAGCCCCGTCAACCTCTGGGGTTTGCGCTTGCTGTCTCTACTGGTTGAACAGCCATTCTCTGCCTGGTGATCTCCTATTCAGCCTTCCTGGCCCAGATCACTCACTCGCTGTGGGGAAGCCTGCCCTCGTCCCGGGTCCTGGAAGCCGGTTTGCCGGCAGCCGCTTCACTTTGTTCCCCACCTCCTGCTGCAGACCCGCCAGGTAAAACCGGCTGCCTCCCAAGCACACCACAGGCTTTCCGGCCACTCTGTCCTGGGAGATGGCAGGCAACTGAAAACTTCCTACTCCCTCAAGGACAACTAGCTCCTTTTCCCTCTAGCGAGCCCTGTAACTTACTTTCCCCGTTATCCAGGTGGCTGGCGAGGCCCGCTTTTCTCTGGATCCCACCGTTTTCCAGACTGGACATTCTCTGACTTCGGGAAGAATGGTCCTTTTTTCCCCCGGCTCTGCTTTCCCAGAACACCCAGTGCCACCAGAATTCCTGTGGGCCTCTGAGCCTCCACCTGGTCCCCCAGTTGTTACTTCCTGGGCCACCAGATGGCGCCCTCCAAGACGGGAAAAGATCAGAGAGACCCCCACTTTGCCACCTCCTGCCTGGTTCCTCCTGGAACCAACCTCGGTGGGTCTTCCAGAGTCCTTTCCACATCTGCCCCACACCTAGATTCTACTCACACACCTCTCTTGGCTCCCTATGGCCCACCAGATAAAACCCAGCTTGGCAGTCAAAGACTCACCCGCTCAGCTCACGGGATTCTGACCATAGGGCTCGGCTTCCCTCCTCCTGCTGCCAGGCTTGGTTCATGTGGCCGCTTCTGCCCAGAATACTCTTCGGCCCCTCTACCACTTGGCCAGGGCCCTACCCTTTTTTGGGGGGGCCATAGTCTCACTCTGTCGCCCAGGCTGGAGTGCAGTAGCACAATCTCAGCTCCCTGCAACCTCCGCCTCCCAGGTTCAAGTGATTCGGCTTCCTGCAATCTCCACCTCCCAGGTTCACGTAATTCTCCTGCCTCAGCCTCCTGAGTAGCTGGGATTACAGCTGTGCGCC
This sequence comes from Leontopithecus rosalia, assembly GCA_028533165.1. Classification (NCBI taxonomy): domain Eukaryota; kingdom Metazoa; phylum Chordata; class Mammalia; order Primates; family Cebidae; genus Leontopithecus; species Leontopithecus rosalia. The sequence continues at coordinate 2,377 of JAPYYA010005755.1, read as the reverse complement.
ACTATACCCAGATAATTTTGTATTGTTAGTAGAGATGGGGTTTCACCATGTTAGCCAGTCTGGTCTCCCAACTCCTGACCTCGTGATTCCCCCACCTCAGCTTCCCAAAGTGCTGGGATTACAGGTGTGAGCCACTGTGCCCAGCTTTTTTTTTTTTTTTTTTTTTTTTGAGATGGCGTCTTGCTCTGTCACCCAGGCTGGGGTGCAGTGGCGTGATCTTGACTCACTGCAATCTCCACCTCCCTGGTTCAAGTGATTCCCCTGCCTCAGCCTCCCAAGTAGCTGGGACTACAGGCACACACCACCACACCTGGCTAATTTTTGTATTTTTAGTAGAGATGGGATTTCACCACATTGGCAAGGCTGGCTGGAATTCCTGACCTCGTGTGATCCGCCCACCTCAGCCTCCCAAAATGCTGAGATAACAGGTGTGAGCCACCACACCCAGCCAAAATTCCAGATTTTTATTTTTGATTTTGTCCCCACCCCCCAATTCCAGATTTTTATACACAAATTACTCCAAATGTTAAATGTTGGCAACTGACTAATAAATTTGTTTCAAAGACACTGATAGCAAAACGCAAGCTCCCCGGCTCCATATCCCTGGCCAAGGAGGTCTTGCCAGCTGACCCTTCCTTCCCCATTAGCTTCCCCTCAGCCCCCTGCCTGCAATCCTGCCAGCTCCACCTTGGAGCCTTTGCTCCAGCTGGGGGCCCTTCCTGAAGCTCCTTTCCCACACTAGTGAGCAAGCACCTGCCCATCCCTCAGCAGCCCACCCAAATCGCCCAGTGGTTTGGTCACAGAGATGCACAGCCCCCCAGGACTGAAGCAGGAAACAGCACCCGACCTCTGGCTAGGCACACAGACCTTGAGTGGCAACTTCACGACTTTTATTTGTGGTGCCTGTGCTTTATCTCGAAAATACCTTCTCCCCCTGCCCCGGACAGTGGGCGGGGAGGGGGCAGCAAAAATAGAAGACGTCCCTCCCTATTGCACATGGACCCTATATACAGGCCCACCTGGCTGAGGCCAGCGGGACTCTTGGCACATTCTTGGATCCCTGCTCAGGAGGGGAGGGGTAGTGGGGTGGCATCACACGTGAGATGGGGACCTCCAGTCAGCCACTCTGGTCCTGGCAACTGATCCTTGCACTTCTTGGTCTTCAGTTCCTTCCTGGTCCCGTCTCCGGCCCTGGTCCCCTCTGGCAACGTCCCCCTACCTGGCTCGGCCTCCCACCTCCATCCTGGCCTCGGGTGGCCCCCTTGGCTCCTGGGGACTCTGCTCCCCTCCCAGTCCGGAGGTCCCAGGGGGGCTATGGCTTCTCTGAGACTTCCCCCGGAGCCCTGTCACTCGTGTTCACACGGGGGAAGGGGTGCGTGTGGCAGAAGCAGCTGTATAAATACGGGTGCGGGAAAGTCCCTCCAGGTCACTTGGAGAGTTTGCTGATGACGCGGATCAACGCTGCATTCTCGTCTTTGAGGCGCTGGTTGTCAGCGCGGAGGTCAGACAGGGCCTAGGGAACAGCAGGAGTCAGCTGGGCAGCCCTGGCAGACTGCGCCGCTGCCCACCCTCAGCCCTCGGCCCTCTGCCTACAGCCCGCACAGGCCCCAGGAGCCCGCACCTTAAGCTCCTCCTCCAGCTCCGCGGCCTTCCGCTCCAGGGCCCTGCGCTCCTGGAATAAACGGGGAAGTTCAGAAACCGAGGCTGAGGAGGGTTGGGGAAGGCTGGGGGCCCGCTGGGAAGGGCAGTGTGGCTCTCTTGGTCCAGATTTAGCGAGGTGAGGCTGGGGACGCCTCTGGCCCCCGGTCCCAATGCCCCTACTCACGAATCTCTCTAGCTCCAGAAGAGCTGGCCTCTCAGCGAAGCGTTCTTGCCTCTGGTGAGGATACAGAAAGCACAAAGGTGAGCCAGGGAAGCCAGCACTGCTCTGAGTAAGAGGGGTTAGGATCCTGCTGGGGACCCGCTCGCCCACATGGGCCAGGCCCCGCCTCCAACAAGCCCGCAGCCCCACCCTCCTTCAGACTCCACCTCCGAGACCCCAGCCCCGCCATTCAGGTGGAGCCCAGCCCTGTCGGGCCCCTCCCGGCCAGGCTCTGCCTCCCCGCAGTCTGAGCCACGCCCAGGCGGCCCTTCCAGTCCGGTGACCCGGGCCTCGGCGCCCTTACCTGCGTGGCCCGCTCCAGCTCCACCTTGAGCTGTGCCAGCCGCAGCGTGGTCTCGGTCAGGGCTTCGCGAAGCCGTTCGTTCTCCTTGCGCAGCTCTGCATACAGCTGGGGGTCAGGTGGAGGAGGGTCAGGTGGAGGATGGGGGCGGCGCTGGGGGGCGGGGAAGCCAGGAGGTGGGCACCCAGCAAGACCTCCGACGGAGGGGTGGGATC
>JAPYYA010005754.1:0-10492 GCA_028533165.1 Leontopithecus rosalia | reverse complement strand
GGAGGCCTCACCCTGACCTCTGGCTTCATGTTCAGAGGTGGTCCCACTGAGTGCATGTCTAAGTCCCAATTTCCCCATGTCACAAGGATACCTGTCCCGTCAGGGGCCTTCCACACGCCAGCATGACCTCATCCGAACTAAGTACATGTGCACTGACTCTCTTTCTAAATATGGTCACATTCTGAAGTTCTGGAGGTTAGGACTCCAACATGTGAATTTGGGAGGTGTGAAATTCAACCCGTAACAGTAAGTAACTGGCTTGGATTTTAGGTAAAATCATTGGTGGTCATTTTGACGCAAGAATAACGAAATTATTTTGTCTAATGCAAACTCCACCTCCGCCGTCCATTCAGCAAATACTTCATGAGTGCCTGTGATGTGCCTGGCACTGTTCTGGTCTTGGAGGAGATGCAGTGAACGAGAAGGACAGGAATCCTCTTCCCCTGGCACCCGCAAGAGAGAACCACACTCCAACCTGGACGACAGAGCAAGACCCTGTCTCAATAAATAAATAAAATAATAAGGATGCCAGCCATACTGGATTAGGTGTCCATCTATTTCCACGTTGGAGTTCCATGGTGCTATCAAAGCTCACTGCGACCTCAAGTCCCAGGCTCAAGTGATCCTCCCAACTTGGCCTCTTAAGTAGCTACGACTATAGGCACACGCCACCATACCCCGCTAATTTTTTAATTTTAGTAGAGAGAGATAGGATCTCACTTTGTTTCCCAGGCTGGTCTCAAACTCCCAGGCTCAAGTGATCCTCCTACCTTGGCCTCCCTAAGCTCTGGGGTTTCAAGTGTAAGCCACTGCTCCCAGCCTGGGGTCCTTATTTTTCATTTTTATTTTTTTTGTCTTTGAGAAGAGTCTCATTCTGTCGCCCAGGCTGGAGTGCAGTGGCACGATATCGGCTCACTGCAACCTCTGCCACACAGGCTCAAGCAATTCTCCTGCCTCAGCCACCTGAGTAGCTGGGATTATAGGTGCACACCACCACACCCAACTAATTTTTGTATTTTTAGTAGAGATGGGATTTTTCACCATGTCGGTCAGGCTGGTCTCAAACCTCTGACCTCATGATCCATGCGCCTCAGTCTCCCATAGTGCTGGGATCACAGGCGTGAGCCACCATGCCCGGCCCTGGTGTCCTTATTAAAAGGGGAAATTTGGGCCCAGACACACATAGAGAGAAGACTGTGTAAGAATTGGAATGATGCTTCCAGAAGCTGAGAAATCACCAGGAGCTAGAAGAGAGGCCCTTCCCAGCGCCTTCAGAGGGAACCCTGTCAACCTCTTACTCTCATACTTCTGGCCTCTAGAACTGTAAGGATATCAATTTGTGTTGTTTAAGTCCCCCAGTTTGTGGTACGTTGTCATGGCAACCCCCAGAAACTAATATACTTACAGTCCTAACAATACATGTGAGTTCTACCTTCAGTTATACGTTCCTGGTGGGCAAGGCAAAGAAGGAAATTTGTTATTGGAGTCTCAGCATTTTGTGCAGGCTGAGCTGACAACCAAATCAAAATGGACAGATCCAGGGTCATGAATGTGGTGCCTGGCACCCAGGTGGTACTTAAAAATAAATGTTACCTGGCATTTTTCTCATTTTAAAGTTTTTATTATTTTTTAACCACTGAATTTCCCCCCCCCCCCATGAAATCATCACGTTAGAAAACAGCAGACTAGAGGCTGGATGTGATGGCTCATGCCTGTAATTCCAGCACTTTGGAAGGCCAAGGCGAATGGGTCCCCTGAAGTCAGGAGTTCGAGACCAGCCTGGCCAACATGGTAAAACATGTATCTAAAAATACAAAAATTAGCCAGGCGTGGTGGTGGGCACCTTCAGTCTTAGCTAGGTGGAGGCTGAGGTGGGATAATCACTTGAATCCAGGAGGCAGAGGTTGCACTGGGCCAAGATAATACCGCTGCACTCCAGCCCAGGCGGACTCCCTCTCAATAAATAAATAAATAAGTAATAAACAAATAAATAAATAAAGACAGTAGACTGGAAACCGTCTAAAATTTCCCTTCGGCTCTGCGGTTTTAAGATTTTACAATTCTCTTTCAGCAGCTAGTGTTGGTTTTCATTCCGGAGAAGTAGTGGATATGCAGAGGGAATTCCAGTAGGGAATGCAGAGGCTGTGGACTCTGGCCAAACCACAGGGCCGGTGCCAGCCCTGTTTCCCAGGCCAGTGCTACAGGGACTGTCCCTTGCTTTGGCAGAAAGAAGTACGTGCTTTGCATTTATCTGACAGAAGAGCCATCAGGCGATTTGTGTTCCACCCTTCTTCCTGCTGTGCAAGTTTGGGGAAAGCACGTGCCCTCTCTGGGCCTTGCTTTTTTCCCTTTGTAAAGACATTTCTGGCTGAGTGCAATGACTCACACCTGTCATCCTAGCACTTTGGAAGGCTGAGGAGGGAGGATCACTTGAGCTCAGGAGTTCAAGACTAGCCTGGACAACATGGTAAAACCCATCCCTACAAAAATACAAAAATTAGTCAGGCATGGTGTTGTGCACTTGTAGTCCCAGTTATATGGGAGGCTGAGGTGGAAGGATTACTTGAGCCCAGGAAGTCAAGGCTGCAGTGAGCCAAGATCACACCACTGCACTCCAGCCTACCCAATGGGTGACAGAGCAGACCCCTTCTAAAATAATAATAATAATAATAATAATACAGACATTTCCTGCTCACTGACAACTCATGTCCCTGGCCTACCTTGCTTGCTGATTGCAGCATTTTCTTACTGAGCTCGGGTTGACTCCAGGGTCCTTGTCAACACCGTGCTGCTGCAACAGATGTTTTCAACCTGACCAACTGCACCAAAGTGGAACATCTCCAGCATCCCTGGACTCAAAAGCCCCTTCAGGAGGAAGCGTTCCAGAATGCCTTTGTGCTGGGTCTTTGAGTTGGTGGCTGTGCCTCTGTGCCTCTGACTAGGTTGTGTTGCGTGCGTGGTGGGCGTCCAAGCCCCTGACACCCAGTGCTCACTCACACACCTGTGGCGGGCTTACAGCCACTGGGCCCCAGGGCTTCAGGGCAGAGACCCCCAAGAAGGTGACAGCTTCCCACCCTCGTAGCAAAGCACTGCAGCCTTCACCTGCTCATGCCGCCTGCCTCGGCAGCCACTGCGGCCTTGCACTTAGCACTCAGAAGTATTTATTTATTCTGTCAGATAAAAAGCAAATGTGACTTTGCTCCTATTACAATGGCTACTATTTAAAAAAAACAACTAAAAACAGAAAATAACAAGTGTTGGTGAGAACATGGAGCGGCTGGAACCCCTGTGGACCATCGGTGGGAATGGAAAGTGCAGCCACTGCAGAATGGCCTGGAGGCTCCTCAACTATTTCAGACATTAGAATTAAAACCATATGAGGCCGGGCGCAGTGGCTGCCCCTGTAATCCCAGCACTACGGGAGGCTGAGGCAGGTGGATCACTTGAGGGAGGGAGTTTGAGACCAGCCTGGCCTATGTGGTGAAACCCCATCTCTACTAAAAACACAAAAATTAGCCAGGCTTGGTGACTCACGCCTCTGTTCCCAGCTACTCTGGAGGCTGAGTCAGGAGAATCACTTGAACCCAGGAGGTGGAGGTTGCAGTGAGCTGAGATCATGCCACTGCACTCCAGCCTGGGCAACAGAGTGAGACTCGGTCTCAAAAAAGAAGAAAAACTATATTAAAAATTGAAAGTAAGGTCGGGTTTGGTGGCTCACACCTGTAATCCCAGCACTTTGGGAGGCTGAGGTGGGAAGATTACTTGATGTCAGGAGTTCGAGACCAGCCTGGCCAACATGATGAAACACCATCTCTACCAAAGATACCCAAATCAGCTAGGTGGCTGGTACCTGTAATCTCAGCTACTTGGGAGGCTGAGGCAGGAGATCACTTCATCTCAAAAATAAATAAATAAATATTGAAATTAAAAATTAGAAACAGAACCAGCAATCCAAAAGACGTGACAGCAGGGTGTTTTTTTGTTTTGTTTTGTTTTGTCTTTTTTTTTTTTGAGATGGAGTCTCACTCTGTTGCCCAGGCTGGAGTGCAATGGTGCAATCTCAGCTCACTGCAACCTCCACTTCCCAGGCTCAAGCAATTCTCCTGCCTCAGCCTCCTAAGTAGCTGAGATTATAGGAGCACACCACCATGCCCAGCTAATTTTTGTATTTTTAGTAGAGACAGGGTTTTACCATGTTGGCCAGGCTAGTCTCGAACTCCTGACCTTGGCCTCCCAAACTGCTGGAATTATAGGTGAGCCACCATACCTGGCCAGACAGCAAGATCTTGAAGAGAAGCTGCAGTCCTGCTTCACCTGAAATCAAGGCCAGGTGCAGCCTTAATTTCAATTGTGAATGAAGTTCACTGCAGCCTCATTCACAATAGCCAGGAGGTGGAAGCAACGCAAGCATACATTTTCAGATGAAGGAATCAATGAGCTCAGATGCATATATGCAAGGGGAATTTTATCCAACCGGAAAAAAGAGGAAAATTTTGACACCCGCTACAACGTGGAGGAAACTTGAAGACATTAGGCGAAGTGAATTAAGTCAGTAGGAAGGTCAAATACTGTGATTCCACCAGAAAGAAAGTAGAATGGTGGGCGCCAGGGGCTGGGGGCAGGCAGCAGGGAGTGAGAGTTTACTGGGACAGAGGAGAGAGCCCTGGAGGAGGATGGTGGTGATGGCCACACAACGTAGTGAATGTGCTTCACTCAACTATCCTTGAGAACGGTTCACGTGGCTATTTGGTGTTATGTTTTTTTACCACAATTTTAAGAAAAAGAGAAACAATCACATATATTTTTAAAAAACAAAAACAAACAAAAAAACAGGCCGGGCATGGTGGCTCATGCACTTTGGGAGGCCAAGGCAGGCGGATCATGAGGTCAAAAGATCGAGACCATCCGGGCTAACACAGTGAAACCCTGTCTCTACTGAAAGTACAGCAACTTAGCTGGGTGTGGCGACACGTGCCTATAGTCCCAGCCACTTGGGAGGCTGAGGCGGGAGAAGCACTTAAACCTGGGAGACGGAGGTTGCAGTGAGCCGAGATCACATCACTGCACTCCAGCCTGGATGACAGAGCTAGACTCCATCTTAAAAAAAAAAATCTGGACTTGGGTAAGCAGAGACTTTATTGGAAAGCATTTTGCAAGAGGAAGGAAGGGATGCTTGAACAGGGAGAAGGCTCCGCAATGACACTCGCAGGCATCTTGAAGCCCAGGTACGAAGGGCTTTCTTCTCCAGGGAGGAGCGGACAAGGCTGACACAGACCCAGGTGTGTGCTAACTAGATAGCAGGTGAGAGAACGTCTTTCCTGTGGCCAGACAAGTGTTTTGGGAAGTGTCACTAGGAGGGGGTATCCAGTGATCCAGGCTGAGGGGAGATCCAAATTTGGGGAACCTGGGGAGAGGGGAGAGGACAGAGGCTGAACTAAACTTGGGTCAGTCAGATGAATGAGCAAGTCCAGATCGGTCATTGGGGACACACAGTTTAGCCAATCTTTGATGGACCAAAGAATGAGAATTTGGAAGCTCTGCGCCTGGCCTTGTCTCAAACAAACAAGTAGTGGGTGGGCATCTGTGAGTCTTGCCTAAATCTACTGGGAAAGGTTGGTTCTTGGCAGTAGGCTGCTTCCTGGAACATGAAGTGGGTGAGGGGATTTCCTAATCCTTACTGTTTTCTGGGAGCACAGCTTCAAGTCAAATTCAGTCCTGTCCATTTAAATAGGGTGGAACTGAGAGATGCTATAGAGTATCTGTTGTTGTTTTTTTTCTGGCGCAGAGGGGACCATCAATAAACATCCATTGAATGAATGAATGGATGGATGGATGGATGGATGAATGAATGAATGAATGAGTTGGCAGAAGAGAGCAACCACTAGGAGCTGGAGTGATCTGAGGCTTCATGCAGGAAGGTGGTGTTTGAGGGGGGCCTTGAAGGAAGGATACGTCCAATGGACAACACATTAATGACCCAATAAAACAGTTCCGAGGGTGGGAAGGAATATTACACGAGAGACCTCGTGTGGGTCCTTCAGAAAAACAGAAACCACTCTAGTTTTTTCAGGCGGAAAGGGGTTAAGACAAGGAGGAATTCACTGCTGACAGAGCTGTTGGAGGGTGGGGAGGAGCGAATGTCGGGCCCTGCTTTTATGTCAGTTCTTCTGACATAAAAGGAAAGCGTTTCTTTCCTTCTCCCTCCTCTCTGTTTCTGCCACCCTTGGTCATGAGCAAGTGAGCTCTGAGACTCAAACTCCTGAAAAGCAAAGCTAGAGCCGCAGCCTCTGCCAGCCCAGGGCTGAGGCGCCCAGCAGGGCCTCCTGTATTTGACATGGACTGCAGCTCTCCAGTCACCATCTTGATGCATTCCCCGCCAATACCCTAGGGATGCAGTTATGCAACGGAGTTTTTCAAACAGACCTCCCAGCCCTGCAAGCAAAATCAAGGGGAGCAGGGCTCCGATCCGGCTCATCTTCAGGGCCCCGCTCCTCTCATCAGCCTGGCAACTTACAGGGCTCAGGAGGAGGAAGAGGTGACCTAGAGCCGGCCAGAGACACCAGGCCCTTCCTGGAGCAGTGACGAGGGAGCAGGACGATGGCTCAGATTTCAGAACAAGCCCTGGCCTCTGAGCAGGTCGAGGTGATGGCTGGGACACCAGAAGCAGCTCAGGATGCCCACGGGGTGTTCCCACGCTATCCCCAAGGCCCAGGGTCAAGAAGCAGCAATGTGGCTGAACAGGAAGTAGAAGCTGGGTCACTCAGACCCCGCTACACCTGTACTGAGCCCTGACCCCAGTTCCCGACACCCCTCCCTCCAGCCAGACTGAATTTCTGCAGATCCCACCATCCATGGACCTCCCCCTCCAATACTCCTACCACCATGCCTCTGCTCATTGTCCCTCCTGCCCAGTTGCTCCTCCTTTCTCGGCAATTACTGTACAATAAGCCCTCCTTGCCTCCACCCAGGGGACCAGCTCCCTACTAGGCAGAACAGCATCATGGTCAAGCTAAAAAAAGACACTGGAGAAAATGATCTCTAAATATGTTGAGCTTACTCGGGAGTAAGAAATAAGGATTATAATCCAAGATGCAGTCAAGCCAACAGTGCATTTGGTGGGGGAAGGGGAAGGGGCGCTTTTATTAGGAAAAAGAGATTTCTATAAGCCGCTTAGAAACAGAGTTCATTGGTTCCAGAGGCTCAAAGCCAGAGTTGTCAGTTCCTCGGCGGAGATGCCAGCGCCGGGCAAGCGTTATCTGGGAGCGCCTTATCTGCACTGCTGCAGTCCCGAAGAGTGTCGAGTGGTAAGCCTCATCAAAGCAGGAGACGTGTGAAGGACGCGGAAGAGTTTCTTACGGGGTTTTAGAAAGTCCTTGGAAACAGTTCTTATCTCAGACATGGAAGTGCGAGCCTGCTCTCCTTCACGCCCTCCCAGCCCTATTTTCTCTAAGTCTGACAAAAGTGATTTTATCCTGGTATCTGCAACTTTCACAGCGTTTACGGGTGTGACTGACAGTTGCGCAGGTGCACAGAGCTGCCCTCGCTGTTGCCTGGTGATGGGAGGCACGCTCCTCCGAGCCTCAGTTTTCCCCTCCGTGCACTGGCGAAGTCACACTCCTGCCTGGTAGGGTTGGTCTGGGGCGGGCGTGGGATGATCATGCTCACAATCCCCCGGGGACCTGGCTCAAGCAGGTGCGCCCGACTTGCCGGCATTGCCACGCCTCCCTACGACCCTCCCTCCAGCAGGGACCCGCCCTCCTCGTTTTCCTCGCTTGTCTCACCCACTAGCTGTGAGACCCCTCACTGTAGGGGCTGCATATTGGTCGCTGTCATCCCCAGCCCCTTTAGCTCCAAGCCTGGTGTTGGGTCCCCATTGATACTTACAGAGACAAATGTACCAGAACAAAAGTCAGCAGAGCCACTCCAAGGGACAGCCTCAGCTTCACAAATGGCCTGCATTTGTGATAAGTGTGAACAGGATGGTGTAGGAGCGGAAAAGATGCCCAGCAGAGGTCCCTGGCCCTGGCCAAGGGTCTGGTTTCCAAATACCGGAGAGGGATTCCAGAAACTGACAGAGTGCCCATGAGGTCCAGTTGTTGACAAACACGTTCACTCCTTCTTTGTATAAAAGGCTGGTTAGGCCAGGTGCAGTGGCTCACACCTGTAATCCCAGCACTTTGGGAGACCAGGGCGGGTGGGTCACCTGAGGTCAGGAGTTTGAGACCAGCCTGACCAACATGGTGAACGCTGTCTCTATGAAAAATACCAAAGTTAGCCGGGTGTGGTGGTGAGCACCTGTAATCCCAGCTACTCAGGAGGCTGAGGCAGGAGAATCACTTGGACTTGGGAGACGGAGGTTGCAGTGAGCTGAGATCGTGCCACTGCATTCTGGCCTGGGTGACAGAATGAGACTAAGTCTCAAAAAAAACCCTGGTTATGGTGAGGCTGATGAGAATCCATGGCCATGCGGCTGCTGCTAACTAGGCCGGATTTCCCAGGCACAGCTGGCACATCATGCGTGCCCAGGGAGAATCCTTCCATAAATGAAGGAATCGCTGCTCTCCTATGGGGGGTGGGGGCGTTGCTGTCATTATCAGATTTTTCTTCTTCTTCTTTCTTTATTTTTTTTGAGACAGAGTCTCACTCTGTCGCCCAGGCTGGAGAGCAGTAGGGTGGCTCCCTCAACCTCCGCCTCCTGGGTTCAAGCAATTCTCCTGCCTCAGCCTCCTGGGTAGCTGGGACTACAGGCACATGCCACCACACCTGGCTAATTTTTATATTTTTAGTAGAGACAGGGTTTCACCATGTTGTTCAGGCTGGTCTCGAACTCCTGACCTCAGATGATCCGCCTGCTTCAGCCTCTCAAAGTGCCTCAGCTGGGAGTATAAGCAATGGCCACTGACCCCAGCCTCAGCTTTTTCATAAAGTACAGCCTGCTCAATCCCCCAAGAAGGAGGACGAGAGGAAAATCAGTTTACTGAACAAATGGCCACAGTGAAAGTTCACGAAAGCAAGTTCTTCTTTCTCATCTCTGCCCCTTTCAACCCATCCCAGGATGGAATCCCGCAGACCCAGCCATGCTCCAGAGAGACAGTATGAAAAGTGCCATTATCTGGGGATTCAAAGTCAGGCCCAGGTCGCTGTCAAGCCTCAGAGCTCTCATGATTGAAAACTTCTCTGCTCCAGGCTTCTCTGCTGCTCTGCTCCTCTGCCTCTGCTTCTGCTTCTTGGCATGAAGGAGTGGGCTGGACTTTTGCTCTCTCCTGCTCACCCCTTGCAGGCCTCTCTCCTGCCCTAGGCTCAGTTTGGGTCCCCTGGTATGTTTGTGATTTAGAAGGGTGCTATGGTTTGAATATTTGTCCCTTCCAAACTCACGTTGAAACTTAATCCTGGCCAGGTGTGGTGGTTCACACCTGTAATCCCAACAATCTGGGAGGCTGAGGCAGGAGGACTGCTTGAGGCCAGGAGTTCGAGGCCAGCCTGAGCAATATAGCAAGACCTCATCTCTAAAAAATAAACATTAAAAAAGGAAACAATCCCTAATGTGGCAGTATTGAGAGGTGGGACCTTTAAGAAGTGGAGTCATGAGCCTTCCATCCTCATGAATGAATGACTGCATTCATGAGTTAATGGACGAATGGGTTGTCCTGGGAGTGAGACTGTGGCTTTATTAGAGGAAGAGAGACCTGAGCTAGCACACTCAGCCCCCTCGCCACCGGATGCCCTCTGCCACCTTCAGACTCTGCAGAGAGATCCCATCAGCAAGAAGGCCCTCACCAGATGCAGTCCCTTGACTGTGGAATTCTCAGCCTCCAGAACTGTAAGAAATTCATGCTTTTCTTTATAAATTTCCGTTTCTGGTATTCTGTTACAAGGATCCGAAAATGGATGAAGACGGGGGTGCTGTAAAGAAGGCAAAGAAGGCAGAAGAGTCTTCCATGGTGGGCGGCTCTGAAGTTCACCTCTAGCTGTGCACTGGCCCTGGTCAGGCAGACACCCGGCCCTCCATCCTTCAGAGGGTTCCTTGCAGCCTGCGGCATCCCCACTGCCCGAGTCACTGGAGGCTCCCTCTTGCAGCTCCTTCGGCAGGCAATAACTGCAGAGAACACCCTTCAGGGCCTGGCTTTCAGCAGCCACCATGAAAGATGCCTTCTGTGAGGTCCTGTGTGGTTACATGTCCCTGGACCTCTCAGGACCTGATCCCTGGAAGCTGTAAAGGGAACCTTGGGTGGCAAGGGGGACTTTGTAGATGCCAAGAAGAGTCTTGAAATGGGGATTTTATCCTGGATTATCTGGGTGGGTCTTAAATACAATCCCAAGGGTCCTTATAAATCGGAGGCAGAGAAAGATTTGACACAAAGAAGAGAGCAGTGTGATGACGGAAGCAGAGAGAGAGAGGAAGATGCCAGAGCTACAGACCCAGCCATGTCACCAGGACACTGATCTCATGGAGTTTATGTTCTAGCAGAGGAGACAAGCAGGCAAACGATTA
>JAPYYA010005753.1:0-10494 GCA_028533165.1 Leontopithecus rosalia | reverse complement strand
GTGTCTGTTCATTTCCTTTGCCCATTTTTGGATGGGCTTGTTTGCTTTTTTCTTGTAAATCTGTTTGAGTTCTTTGTAAATTCTGGATATCAGCCCTTTGTCAGATGGGTAAACTGCAAAAATTTTTTCCCATTCTGTTGGTTGCCGATTCACTCTAGTGACTGTTTCTTTTGCCGTGCAGAAGCTGTGGAGTTTGATTCGGTCCCATTTGTCTATTTTGGCTTTTGTTGCCAATGCTTTTGGTGTTTTGGTCATGAAGTCCTTGCCTACTCCTATGTCCTGAATGGTTTTGCCTAGATTTTCTTCTAGGGTTTTTATGGTGCCTGGTGAGCAGAAGCTTTTGAAGATATAAACACATTCTAGAATTTGCATGGAAAGTCAAGGGAGTTAGAATATAAAAAACAATTTTGAAAAAGAAGAAAGTTGGACGAGGTACAGTGGCTCACACTTGTAATCCCAGCACTTTGGAAGGCCGAGGTGGGCAGATCACCTGAGGCCATTAGAGACCAGCCTAGTCCAACATGGTGAAACCCCCTCTCTACTAAAAATGAAAAAAATTAGCTGGGCGTGATGGCATGTGCCTATAGTCCCAGCTACTAGGGAAGCTGAGGCAGGAAAATTGCTTGAACCCAGAAGGTAGAGATTGCAGTGAGCCGAGATCATGCCATTGAGCTCTAGCCTGGGTGACAGAGCAAGACTCTGTCTCAGAAAGAAAAAAAAAAGGAATCCCATTTACAATAGCTACAAATAATATTAGACACTTAGGAATTTTTTTTTTTTTGAGACAGAGTTTCGCTGTTGTTACCCAGGCTGGAGTGCAATGGCAGGATCTCAGCTCACCACAACCTCTGCCTCCTGGGTTCAAGCAATTCTCCTGCCTCAGCCTCCCGAGTAGCTGGTACTACAGGCGTGCACCACCATGCCCAGCTAATTTTTGTATTTTTAATAGAGATGGGGTTTCACCTTGTTGACCAGGATGGTCTTGATCTCTTGACCTCATGATCCACCTGCCTCAGCTTCTCAAAGTGCTGGGATTATAGGCATGAGCCACCACGCCCGGCTAACACATAGGAATTAACCAAAGAAGTGAAAGATCTCTGCAATGAAAACTGTATGAAAAAAACTGCAATGAAAACACTGATGAAAGAAATAGAAGAAAAATTGATTCCACAAAAAAAGGGAAAAATATTCCACATTCATGGATTGCAAGAATCAACGTTGCTAAAATGTTCAGGCTGGGTGCAGTGGTGCACTACTGTAATCCCAACGCTTTGGGAGGCCGACGCAGGTGTGTCACTTGAGGTCAGGAGTTTGGGACCAGCCTGGGCAACATAGGGAGACGCCGTTTCTATGAAAAATACAAAAAATTAGCCGTGCAAGGTGGCGTGCACCTGTAGTCCCAGCTATTTGGGTGCTGAGGCAGGAGGATCACTTGAGTCCAAGAGGTCAAAGCTGCAGTGAGCTGTGATCAAGTCACTGCAATCCAACCTGGGCAACAAAGCCAGACTCAAAAAAAAAAAAAAAAAGAGTTCATACTACTCAAAGCAATCTACAGATTCAATGTAATCCTTATCAAAATACCAATGTTGGCTGAGCACAGTGGCTCACACCCATAATCCTCCCACTTTGGGAGGCTGAGGCAGGTGAATCACCTGAGGTCAAGAGTTTGAGATCAGCCTCACCAACATAGAGAAACCCTGTCTCTACTAAATTAGCTGCGCATGGTGGCATATGCCTGGAATCCCAGCTAGTCAGGAGGCTGAGACAGGAAAATCACTTGAATCCCGGAGGCGGATGTTGCAAAGAGCCAAGATCATGCCGTTGCACTTTAGCCTGGGTAACAGGGCGAGACTCCATCTCAAAAAAAAACAAAACAAAAACCAATGGCATTCTTCACAAAAATAGAAAAAATAATTCTAAAAATTATATGAAACTGCAAAAGATCCAGAATAGCCAAAGCTATCCTGAGGGGGGAAAACAACTGGGCTAGGCTCCATGGCTCAGACCTGTAATCTCAGCACTTTGGGAGGCTGAGGTGGGCAGATCACAAGGTCAGGAGTTCAAGACCAACCTGGCCAACATGGTGAAACCCCATGTCTACTAAAAATACAAAAATTAGCCAGCCATGGTGGTGCGTGACTATAATCCCAGCTACTCAGGAGGCTGAAGCAGGAGAATTGCTTGAACCCAGGATACAGAGGTTGCAGCGAGCCAAGATTATGCCACTGTACTCTAGCCTGGGAAACAGAGTGAGACTCCATCTCAAAAAAAAAAAATTGGAGGAATCACGTTACTTGATTTGAAATCAGACTACAGAGCTATAATAACCAAAACAGCATGGTACTGGCATAAAAACAGACACAAAGATCAATGGAACAGAATAGATAATCCAGAAACAAATCTACATACCTACAATGAACTCATTTTCAGCAAAGGTGGCAAGAACACATACAGTGAGCCAAGATCATGCCACTGCACACCAGCTTGGGCAACAGAGCAAGACTTAGTCTCAAAAAAAAAAAAAAGAAAATTAAAAATTAAAAAAATTAAAATTAAAGAAAAAAGAAGCCTGATGAGCCTGGAAAATCTAACAAGACCCCATCTCTACAAAAAACTTTTTAAAATTAGCCAAGTGTGGTATCATGCATCTATAGTCCCAGCTACTCAAGAGGCTGAGGTCGGAAGACCAGCCTGACCAACAGAGCAAGGCACCCTGACTGGGAAAAAAAAAGAAAAAAGGCCCGAGAGAGCCCCCTTATCCCTTTCACCATGTGAGGATACAGTGACAAGATGGGCAATTATGAACAAGGAAATGAGCCACCAAATTTGCCAGCACCTTGATCTTAGACATCATAGCCTCCATAACTGTGAGAAATAAATTTCTGTTGCTTATAAGCCACCCAGTCTATGGTATTTTATTATAGCAGCCTAAACAGACTAAGACACATGGATTCTGTATTTTAGGATATAGACGTTTCTCGGGGCCATTTTTCTGCTTATCGCATATACCCTTTGTTAGAATCAGGAACTTGTATTTGTAATTTGCTGAGTGTTTCTGTCATGACACATATTGTTTAGTACATGCCAACCACTCTGTTTTACACATGTCATTTAATCTCATCTATGAGATAATTACCATCCCCCTCTTTACAGAGGAGTAACTGAGGCTTAAAAAATTAACTTGCCTACAGTAATATAACAAAGTGAAAAATAAGATTTGAACAGAAATATGTTAAAACCAAAGCTTAAACTTTTAGAAACTGTTGTTAAAATATACTGCAGATTGAATGCTATTCACTTTCTGCATAAGGTCATTTACTTGCTTTTTATCAGCTTTCTTGAGACATAATTCACATACCTTACAACTCATCCACTTAAAGTGTACAGTTCAATGGCTTATAACATATTCACAGTGTTGTGTATCCATCACCACAATCAATTTTAGAACACAATGATCTATGCCTGTAATCCCATCATTTTGGGAGGCCGAGGTGGGAGAATCGCTTTAGCCCAGGAGTTCAAGATCAGTCTGGGCAATGTGGCAAAACCCCATCTCTACAAAAAATACAAAAATTTAGGCGGGCATAATGGCACACACCTGTAAGTCCCAGCCACTTGAGAGTCTGAGGTAGATCACCTGAGCCTGTGGAAGTTGAGGCTGAAGTGAGCCGGGATTGAGCCACTGCACTCCAGCCTGGATGACAGAGTAAGACCCTGTCTCAAAAAAATTTTTAGAACATTTTTTGTTAGACCCCCAAAGAAAACCTGTCCTCCTTAGCTGTAGCCTTAATCTACTTTCTGTCTTTATGGACCTTTCTATTCTGGACATTTTATACAAATGAAATAAAAATATGTGGTCCTTTGTGACTGGCTTGTTTCACTCAGCATAATGTTTTCAGGATTCATCCATATTTTAGCATATATCAGTACTTCATTTTTATTGCCAAATAATATGACATTGCATGAATATACCAATTTAAATTATTCACTTTTCAACTGATAAACCTTTGAGTGGCTTCCACTTTTTGTCTGTTATGAATATTGCCACTATGAACATTAGTGTGCTTGTGTCCACACAAGTTTTTGTCTGGCCATGTTTTCATTTCTCTAGGAGTGCAATTGCTCAATCATATGGTACATCTATGTTTAACCATTTGTGCAACTGCCAGTTTTCTAAAGCAGCAGCTACATTTTGTATCACAAAGAGAAGTGTATAAGGGTATCAATTTCTTTTTTTTTTTTTGATGGAGTCTCCCACTGTTGCCCAGGCTGGAGTGCAGTGGTGCGATCTTAACTCACTGCAACCTCCGCCTCCAAGGTTCAAGCGATTCTACTGCCTCAGCCTCCTGAGTAGCTGGGACTGCAGGAATAGGCCAGCATGCCTAGCTAATTTTTTTTTTTTTTTTGACGCAGTTTCGCCCTTGTTGCCCATGCTAGAGTGCAATGGCACAATCTCGGCTCACCGCAACCTCCGCCTCCCGTGTTCCAGCAATTCTCCTGCCTCAGGCTCCCGAGTATCTGGGACTATAGGCACTCACCACCATGCCTAGCTAAGGTTTGTATTTTTAGTAGAGACAGTGTTTCACCATGTTAACCAGGATAGTCTCGATCTCTTGACCTCATGATCCGCCCGCCTTGGCCTCCCAAAGTGCTAGGATTAAAGGTGTGAGCCACTGCACCTGGCCAAATTTTTGTTAATTTTAGTAGATATGGGGTTTCACCATATTGGCCAGGCTAGTCTCCAACTCCTGACCTTGTGCTCCACCCTCCTTGGCCTTCCAAAGTGTTGGGATTACAAGTCTAAACCACTGTGCCTGGCCAAGGGTTCCAGTTTCTTCACATCCTTACCAACACTTACTTCTGTCTTTTAAAAATTACAGCCATCCTAATGGATGTGACATGCTTTTGCATTCATTTATTCTTTTGTTTATTCACTCCTTTAAAAAATAAGTGAGCAGATAAATAGCAGAATGGCATGTTTGTGATGCGTGCTAGGAAATAAATTACTGGGGTACTATCATAGAGACTAATATGGTGGTCAAGGAAGCTAGGAAAGGGACATTTAAGCTCAGATCTCATGGATGAATGGAAACATCCCTGAAAGCACAGAGGAACAGTGTTCTAGTCGGCGAAGAGCAAGCACAGAGGCCTTGAGGGAGAAAGAATTTAGCTTGGCCAGGCACAGTGACTCACAGCTGTCTAGCACTTTGGGAGGCCGAGGCAGGTGGATCACAAGGTCAGGAGTTTGAGAACAACCTGATCAACATGGTGAAACCCCATCTCTACTAAAAATACAAAAATTAGCCAGGTGTAGTGGTGCATGCCTGTAATCCCAGCCACTCAGGAGGCTGAGGCAGGAGAATTGCTTGAACCCGGGAGGTAGAGTTGCAGTGAGCGCAGATTGCACCACTGCACTCCAGCCTGGGTGACAGAGCAAGACTCCATCTCAAAAAAAGAGCCTAGCTCATTCTAACAGCTGAAAAAGAGCCAGGATGATTGATTACAAGCAGAAGAGTGGCATGAGATGAGGCTGGGGAGGTTGGCAGGAGAAAGAAGTTTAGATTTCACTCTAAAAGCAACAGAAAGCCACTGAAAGTTTCTACGCAGAGAGGAATGATGGTGCTGGAGTTTTAAAGAATCACTTTAGCAGCAGCACTGTAAAACCAGTTAAGAAGTGACTGCTATTTAGGTGAGATAATAGTAATTTGAAACAGAGTAGTAGCCATAAAGATGAAGAGAAGTGCTCTCAAGTATTTTTTGAGAGGCAGAACGAGCAAGACCAAAGGAAGGGGACTTAAGAGGTGAGTGAAAGGGAGGAGTCAGCAATGTAATTCAAGTTTCTGGCTCTAAGGACCAGATGAAGGAGGATGCCATTTACCAAGATACAGAACCAACAAATTAAGAATGAACTGGATTACAAATCCTTAGGTACTACTGAACAATATGCGTAAATAAATCCTTGAAGCTTTCAATTCAGTTTTTCTGTAGTTATTGCCCTTTCATCTAAGTGTGCACAACATCAGGTTCCTGGCTATAAACATAATGTTAATTAAATGGAGTTTATTTACCTTCAAACTACAATTTGTTACATTATATTCTTCTCTTGCTAGTATTAATTCAAAATTGAAGACACTTCCTTTCATTCATATCCAGTGTCTCTTCCACCCACTCAAGATTCTGTCCATTTTTCCAGTACATAGAACTATGATCATTTAGTTAAAACAAACAACATGAAACTTAAAACAATAAAATATGTATCACCCATTAAATTAGTCAGTGTTGGGCCGGGCGCGGTGGCTCAAGCCTGTAATCCCAGCACTTTGGGAGGTCGAGGCGGGTGGATCACAAAGTCAAGAGATCAAGACCATCCTGGTCAACACGGTGAAACCCCGTCTCTACTAAAAATACAAAAAATTAGCTGGGCATGGTGGCACGTGCCTGTAATCCCAGCTACTCAGGAGGCTGAGACAGGAGAATTGCCTGAACCCAGGAGGCAGAGGTTGTGGTGAACCAAGATCATGCCATTGCACTCCAGCCTGGGTAACAAGAGCGAAACTCCGCCTCAAAAAAAAAAATAAAGAAAGAAAAGAAAATGGATTGTAAGGATTTATACCAAGATGGTAATGGTAACAGTGGTTAATTCTGTAGGTAATATAATAGGGTGATTTTTTTTTTTTTACAGTAAGTATGTATCAATTCTAAGATAAGAAAAAGTTGGGAGGCCGAGGCGGGTGGATCACGAGGTCAAGAGATAGAGACCATCCTGGTCAACATGGTGAAACCCCTTCTCTACTAAAGATACAAAAAATTAGCTGGGCATGGTGGTGCGTGCCTGTAATCCCAGCTACTCAGGAGGCTGAGGCAGGAGAATTGCCTGAACCCAGGAGGCGGAGGTTGCGGTGAGCCGAGATCGTGCCATTGCACTCCAGCCTGGGTAACAAGAGCGAAACTCCGTCTCAAAAAAAAAAAAAGAAAGAAAAAAAGAAAAAGTTATAGGCCAGGAATGGTGGCTCACGCCTGTAATCCTAGCACTTTGGGAGGCAGAGACGGGCAGATCACCTGAGGTCAGGAGTTCAAAACCAGCCTGGCCAACATGGTAAAACCCCGTCTCTACTAAAAATACAAAATTAGCCAGGCATGGTGGCGCATGCCAGTAATCCCAGCTATTCGAGAGGCAGAGGCAGGAGAATAATTTGAACCCGGGAGGCGGAGGTTCCAGTGAGCTGAGATCATGTCATTGCGCTCCAGCCTGGACAACAAGAGCGAAACTCCATCTCAAAAAAGAAAAAAGAAAAAGTTATAAACATAAAAACAAAACAAAACAAGCAGTGGGTTTCCCACTTAGGTTTGAGTCATTTCAATGATCATAGTTAAAGTTGCTTAGTATGAGTAAACTAGCCCATTTAAACAATATTTACAATATGAAAGTGAGGTTGGCAAAATAAATATAGCATATGTACCACTCCTTTAAAGTCAACAAACCCATTATTTAAAGAACCAAACAGGACATGAATTCCTGAAACAAGATTCCAGAAGCAAGAATCATGGTCTGAAAATATTCTGAGCTTCCCAAAGTCTGGACTGAAAAAATGGAGACCTAAAATGAGGATATATTCTCAGTAACAGAATGGTTAATGAGAATGAAGCAGCACCAGCATAAGTACATCAAAAACTGCTCTTTTGGCTGGGTGCCGTGGCTCAAGCCTGTAATCTAGCACTTTGGGAGGCCGAGGTGGCAGATCACCTGAGGTCAGAAGTTCGACACCAGCCTGGCCAACATGGTGAAACCCCTCTCTACTAAACATACAAAAATTAGCTGGGCATGGTGGCACATGCCTATCATCCCAGCTACTTGGGAGGCTGAGGCAGGAGAATCGCTTGTACCTGGGAGACAGAGGTTGCACTAAGCTGAGATCATGCCACTACACTTCAGCCCAGGTAATGGGGAGACTCCATCTCAAAAACAAAACAAAACAAACAAAACAAAACTGCTCTTTTACTTTTGTTGTGACTACTGCAAGTTAATTGCTAAGATGTCAAATTCAGTTGATAGCCAGAGCTGTATAAAGTGACCCATTAACTTGTGCAGAGGCAAAACAAACAAACAAACAAACAAACAAGAAAAACCAACTCACAAAACAAAGCAAAACAAAATTAGGCCTTAAAGAGGGGAATAATGAACTCTGAAGAGTAGCAAAAAGACAATGAGGTTTTATAGCATTGTAGTTGAGACTCTGGAATCAGATTACTGGGCTTCATGTGCTGGTTCTACCACTTAGTATCTCTCCTATATCTTTGGTAAGTGACTAACTTTTTTTTTTCTGCTTCATGTTCCTTATTTGTAAAGTGGGAAAATAACAGTACCTACCTTATGAAGTTTTCATAAGGATTAAATCAATTAATGTTAACTATTTATCACAATACCTGGCACATAGTAAGTGCCATCTAAGTATTAGGTAAGCATTGTGTACGTGTTACTATTAATCTTATATATCTAATTGGAGTTTCAGAAAGAGGGGAGAGAGAAAATCGAGTAGCAGAAAGGCTAGAAGAGATAATAATTAAAATTTTTAAACGATGAGTTTGTGTCCTTTGTGGGGACATGGGTGAACCTGGAGACCATCATTCTCAGGAAACTGACACAAGAACAGAAAATGAAATACCACATGTTCTCACTCATAGGTGAGTGTTGAACAATGAGAACACATGGACACAGGGAGGGGAGCACTACACACTGGGGTCTGTTGGGGGGAATAGGGGAAGAACAGCGGGGGGTGGGGAGTTGGGGAGAGACAGCATAGGGAGAAATGCCAGATATAGGTGAAGGGGAGAAAGAGAGCAAATCACACTGCCACGTGTGTACCTATGCAACTATCTTGCATGTTCTTCACATGTACCCCAAAACCTAAAATGCAGTAAAATAAATAAATATAATAATTAAAAAATAAAATGAATCCAAATCTTGAATGTATATTTCAGCCATCATTTTTAAGCTATTTGTTTGTGACCAAAAAAAATACTAATAAACAAACAAACAAAAAAACCTGTCACCTCATTTCAGCTGATAAGCTTTTTGTTACCAGGCAACACTGTATTTCAAGGACACTGTAGTTTGTATTTTGAAAGCTGAAAATCAAGTGTGACATCAGCCAACAAAATATTATAACCAAATACATCTACTTACTGTATTTATAAATATTCTCTCCTGGTTTACCTGTTTCCGCTCAGAGTCCAACTTCATGCCTATAGGAACTGTATCTCTTTTATAAATAGAATGCAAAAGCTTCTGAGCTCTGTACGGATTATCATATCTATTAGGTGAGTACAAGAATAAATTTTCTAGTAAAAATAACAAAGCAGTTGTAACTTTTGAACCTAATTAAAATATACACCAATCCTATGAATAAGGAGAGAGAATAATACAAAATGCCTGCTTAACTTATTAATATTAGGTAGGCAAAATTAGCATTTGGATATTAAGAGGAATGTCAATGCTACTGGATTGAGGAGTATTACATTAGTGAAATAATTTGAAAGAAAGGATTTTTATAGAATTAATTCCTGTCAGCTTATCCTAACATTTGGACAAAAAAGATTGTAGGCAAATTATTAACACTTCAGGGCTTTTCTTTGAGGTTTCCTCAATACACTAATAGGATTTCTGAGCAAATACGGATTTCCATGTTCTTTTGCATTGCATTAAAGACAACCACAGTGAGTGGTTTCTCACGTCCTTCTATCCACTAGAGAGAAGAAAGCAACTCAACTACAATTCTGCAATGAAGTTTTCCTGGCAGACCATCAGCACGGTCTACACAATTATTTGACATCTTCAAAGATTTCATTTTTGAAATCTGAGAATTTTGGATAATGAATCAGTAAAACGTATTTGATGTAATTTCACAAATCATCATCATACATTAAAATACTATGCTGCAGTTCTGTTCCAAACATTTAGATAGGAATGTTCCCTTTATGTTGAACATCCCTATTTATCTTTGGAGTTTCCTTAGTTCCCCACATATCAATGAAATTTAATAAGATGTTTTCTTTTTTTTTATTTATCTTATTTTTATTTATTTATTTTTTTGGGGTGGGGGAAGGGAGGAAGGCTGGAAGGGAGGGAAGGAGGAAGGGAGGGAGGAAGGAAGGGATGAAGGAAGGAATAAAGGGAGGAAGGAAGGGAGGGAGGGAAGGGAAGGAAAGAAATCAAGCAATGAGAGAGATATTGCCGACCTGGATCTAGAGGTTTACAAGTTGATTTCTTTCTTTTTTTGAGAGAAGGAAAGAAAGAGAAAAAAAATGAGTAAAGGAGAGGAAGAAAGAGGAAGAGAAAGAGGGAGGGTGAACGAAAATATTGTTTTTTTCTGAAAAAAAATGGGTATTAATAATGACCAATCAATGTTTCATTTAAACCTATGAGTAGGTGTGATGTGGTATTGACAAGAATGTATATTTTGTGTATTTGAAGTGGAGAGCTCTATAAATATTTAT
>JAPYYA010005752.1:0-10494 GCA_028533165.1 Leontopithecus rosalia | reverse complement strand
AGGTGTTCTGGTTTCAGTTGTTTTCCTCCTTTTTGCGCTGGTTTCTTCCCATCTTTGTGAATTTATCCACCTGTTGTATGAGTAGTTGCTAATTTTTCGATTGGGTTTTTGAGTAGAGGCCCAGATTGTTGATGATGAAGTATTTCTGTTTCTTAATATTCCTTCTAACTGTCTAGCCCCTCTGCTGTAAGACTGCTGAGGTGCACTCCGGGCCCTGCTTGCCTGGGGTACACCTGTAGCAGCTGCGGAACAGTGAGGGGTGCTACCAGTTTCTTTTTCTATCTTTGTCCTAGAATGATGCCCGCCAAATGTCAGTCTGATCAGTCCTTTTTGAGGTGATTCTTTGCGTATACGGGGGTCAGGGAACTGCTTGAGGAGATGATCTGTACTTTATAGGAGGTCAAGTGCTGTTCTGTGAGCTCCGTTGTTCATTCAGTGTTGCTAGGCAAGTACATTTAAGTCTGTTGTGGTAGATCTCATGAAACCGGTTTTTTTCCTCAGATGCTCTGTCTCGGGGAGTTAGGGCTTTGTTTGTGAGTATCCCTTGTGCTCTCCTGCCCAGTTAGGAGGCAGTCTAGTCACTATTTGGCTGCCGAGGCTCTGCCCTGCTGACGTGAGGTTCGCCCTTTTGCTGTGGGCTTCGTCCTGCTGTTTTGGGCTCCACCCTACTGACGTAGGCTCTGCTCTGCTGATGTGGGCTCTTCCCTGTAGGTGGAGTCTCTCTGTTATTGCGGGTTGCCTTGGCAATGGCTGACTGTGTCAGCAGTGGGCGGGTACCTCAGTAGGGGCCGAAGCTCTCGGTAATGGCAGACGCCCCTCCCCCACCGAGCTGCGCAGTCATGTGTTCTGCTCTTCCTGCAGTGGAACTCTCAACCCCCAGCACTTCAAATCGACTTATTGCTTGTCCCTGTGGGGGTGGGATCCGTCGAGCCTGATCAATTGGCTCCCTGCCTCGGATCCTTTTTGCTTTTTTTTCTTTTTAAGTTGTAGGGTTAACTCTCTCTCAGGTGCCTCAGTCGCTGGCCGAAAGGGCACTGGGATCTTTGTGATTTCCTCTGCAGCCACCCGCTGCGCTAGTTCACAATTCACCTCCCAGAAATCTGGTCTAGTTCACCGTCCAAAACCCATTCAGTCAGATAAACATAGCAATCTGCCCTCCCAAGTCTCAAACTGTCGGTTTAACAGGGCACCCAGACCCGTGTGTTTTGTGCGCCTTGCAGCTGCCGCTGCGCTGGCTGCCTGGCCGCACCAGCAGAGAGTGCTGCGCTTGAGTCCTGCGTGCCTTTTACACCTGGGCTTTTCCCCCGCTCTGTGGGCTATAAGGATCCGTCTGAAAATGCGGTGTTTGCTTACCCTCTGCGTCTTGACTGAGAGCTGCAGTGGTGAGTTGCTTCTACAGCGCCATGTTCCTCTCACTGCATTTGAAAATTAACTCTTAGGCCTGCAAAATGGTGGAGTAGGAAACTCTAAACTTTTATTATTCCAGTAACAACATTGACAGCAGTAGACATAGTAAGAACCAACTTTGTCAGAATTCTAGAAGCAGTTAAGGGTTTTCAGGAAGAAGTTGAATCCCTGAATAAACCAATTACAAGTCCCAAAATTGAGACAGTAATAAATACTCTACCAACAAAAGAAGACCCTGGATCAGATGCATTTATAGCTGAAGTCTACCAGAAACACAAAATGGAGCTGATACCATATCTTCTGAAATAATGCCAAAGAATTGAAAAAGAGGAACTCCTTCCTAACACATTCTGTAAGGCCAGTATCATTGTAATACCAAACCTGGTAAAAATACAACAAATAGGAAAACTTCAGGACAATATCCCTGATGAACATCAATGCATAACATCTCAATTAAATATTGACAGACTGAATCTGCCACACATCAAGAAGCTTATCCAGCAATATCAAGTTGATTTCATGATGCAAGGTTGGTTCAATATACAATCAATAAAAATAATCCATCACAGAAACAGATCTAAAGACAGAAACTACATGATTATCTCAATAGATGCAGAAAAGGCCTTCGATAAAATTCAACATCCCATGTTGAAAACTCTCAACAAACTTGATACTGAAGAAACATACCTCAAAATAATGAGCCATTGATGAGAAACCCACAGCCAATATCATACTGAGGGGAAAAATGCTGGAAGCATTCCCTCAAAAAGCAGCACAAGACAAGGATGCCCTCTCTTACCACTCCCATTCAACATAATATTGGAAATTCTGGCCAGGGCAATTAGGCAAGAGAAAAGAATGAAGGGTATTCAAATAGAAAGGGAGAAACAAAAATGTCTTTGTTTGCAGGTGACATTATCAAATATCTAGAAAACCTCATCATCTCAGCCCAAAAGCCCTTAAGCCAATAAAGAACTTCAGCAAAGTCTCAGGATACAAAATCTATGTGCAGAAATGACAGGCATTTCTATATACCAATAACAGGCAAGCAGAGAGCCAAATCATGAATGAACTACTATTTATAATTGCTACGAAGAGAATAACATAACTAGAAATACAGCTAACAAGGAAAGCAAAGGACCTCTTCAATCAGAACTACAAACCTCTGCCCCAGGAAAACAGAGAGGACACAAACAAATGGAAAAACATTCTTTGTGCACAGATAGAAAAAATCAACATGGTGAAGATGGCCATCCTGCCCAAAGTGTTTTATAGGTTGAATGCTATTCCCATTGACATTCTTCACACCATTAGAAAAATAAAACTATTTTAAAATTTGTATGGAATCACAAAAGAACTTCCATAGCCCAGGCCATCTTAACCAAAAAGAAAAAAATGCTGGAGGCATCACCATACTGGACTTAAAAACTATAATATAAGGCTATAATAAATAAAACAGCATTGGCAACAACATACAGTTACCATGTATGACATTTTATACTTAAGATAATTTTCAAACAGTGCCATTTTCTGAAAATGTTAGGCACATAGACACAGAAATTCTTTATGAAAACCAGTACATATGCTATGCTTTGCTGATACTTTTTTCAAATCTCAACAAGGGCTTGAAAAAACCTTTTAGAAAAAAAAATATACTGTATTGTTAGCCATCCTTTTGTCCTTATCCACTTTAGTGGCTTTAGGGCATTCCATTAGTCTCTTTTCATTATTTATAATGTAAACAAAACAACTGAGGTCTGAATATCAGCTCCCTATTTTAGGAAACCTTTTTCAAAAAGTAAATGTTATAGTTTCATATTTAGTTGAAATGTTTATACAAATATATGTATTAAGATGACTCTAAATAGTGTATCTAAAAAAATCTCATCAAACAATGGATAATACTGTATTTTTTATTTATTTCTTGCAGAATAAGCCTACCCAATTTAGTTACCATACAGTGAAAATCCACATGTAAGAAGTAAGTAGGTATTTATGCCAATAAATCTGCATGAGACACATGTAGGTAGTTAGTTTAGTCTTTTACAAAGAAATACAAAACCTGAAACAAAATCATGCTCAATAATTACTTAAAGTTAATTTTTCATTAAGTAAATACACTGAAAATATTAAAAAATAAAACAGAAAAGTGAAGTCACACAGGTAATATAATTTCAACTATTTAAAATTTAAAATAGTTAAAATAGTTTCTTTTCTTCTGGTAGTCTGCCTACAAACATAGTTTATACTATTGCAATAATATAGTTAAAGCTTATTTTTAACATTATCTAAGAAAGCATACATTTTGTCAGCCACGTATTATCAAATTAATGTTTCATGTTTTAGGTTGCATTTATTTATTAACAATATAGATATGATGTAACTTAATTTTTAAGGGTAATATTATTATATCTGGGCTCTACTTAGCACTTAATTTTCTGTTGCACACTACTTTCTCCATTTCCTATAAAAGATTTTATTAAAAGAAGTGTCTGTGGACATCTGACCATTTTTACTTCTGATAATGTTTTCCAGGGTGAAATAGTAAGAAACCATTATGGCTATATAAAAAATAAAATCAGCATTATTTGTACTTAACTTCTAATCATTATGATGTTTTCTGAAGGAAGCAGTTTACATCTGGAACAAAACTGAATAGGTAGGAGAGTCATTTAAGTTAGAATTTGTGACTGTCATTAGCTCTGCCCCAAAAAAGAGGGTAACCAAACTGATTGATACTGTCTTGTGAGATGGGTCCATTGCCCTCCAATAAATTAATGAAAATTATATTATGATAACTGAAGCTGGCTTTGCTTTGATTCCACGGCATGTAAATATAATTTAACCTAGCTTTAACTTTTAATATCATATTAAATTTAGTGCATGTAGTTCCCTAACTAGTCAATAGAAGTATTCTGATCTACATTTTTCAATTAAATTATTGGACTACATTTCTCTTTTATTCACTGTGTTTCATGATCATGTTGGCCTGGATTATTTTCACACCTTGATCAATTTAAGGGTCATGAAAAAGCAAATTCTTTGTTTGTAAAATATCGACTTTGTTCTGCATTGCTAGGCAGAGACCAGGATTATTTAGTGAACAATGAAATATTTTTTCTGAAGTAAAGTTATTTGCTTCAGTTATAGACTGGGAGTAAAAAAGAAATAACTTTGAAAGTTTTTAAAACAGTGAGTCAAAAGCCAAAGCATTGCCTTTTGAAGTTTCTTAGCAATGTTTCTTTTGAGAATCTATCTCTAAAGTGTCTGATGGCATCTCCACTACCTAACTTGGTCTTCTCATTCTTAACTTGCTCCTTCCAGTTCTAAATGGATTAATGAATGTGGATTCTATGGCACAAACTCGCTTGTATTAGGCAGACTTTGTATATGATGCTAATAGGATCAAATCTCTTACTATCCACCAAATTACTCTTTAGATAACCAAAAGTTCAGTAGGTAAGAAGTTTACTATTTGTTAGAATTTTGCAAAGTTACTTTCAGTCTGATAGGATTGAAAACTGGCCACATTATTTAAAATGTTTTAACTTCACAATTACTTTTGATAATTGTACCCAGTCACAAATATTGAACATAACATTTACTAATAAAATATGTCGCTTACAGGGAGCATTTAAGAAAAAAACTCTGCTTCATTTAATGTACATTTTTCCCAGGAACACATTTTTTTAAAAAACATAAGAGGCTGGCAAGCATGATTTACATTAGAATTCCACAAACCTCATAATTATAGCAGTTTAAGAATGTACTGTTAAAACATGCCTTCATAATTTAGCAAAGCATATCTTTTAAAATGTCATACTTTTGCTAAAATTACTGAAAGCTATTTATATAACCTCGGGCACTGCTGCTTTTGGATAAAACTAGCATTGAAACAAGCCAATGCAGACAGTAATATCTGAATGTACTCTATATATGTAGTGTTGAAAATGAGTTAAATAGGTTTAAGTTTTCCAAAAGTGACCTTTAGGATTCAGGGGAAATGAATTATTTTTGCTGCATTCTGCCAGTTGGTAATATTTGTGTACAGAAGACTAGATGCCACTTAAGGCTTCAGAAGGATACCTTAATATGCATAACTTTCTTTATTTAATATGCATAACTTTCTTAAGGCCACAGATGTAGGGCAAGCTGATCATCAAGTGATTCTTATTCAGAAATTCTCTTTGTTCCATTCTTACCTACTAGAATTATTTGTGAACCTTGACCTATATCAACAAAGCAACACTGCAGCTTAGCTCATCATAACATAAAACATTTACAAATAAGTCTCCAGTGTGGGCAACATAAATATAGAGAAAATGTTTAACTCTCCTGGCAATGTTTCTCCAAATGATGAAAATCTTCATTTAATCTGATGAATACATTGAAAATGTCTTTTCCAGTTAAGAAGTCAAAATAACTCAATGTGAATTCAATAATTTATTTATATTTTCTGAACATGTTTTTCTCTTGTGAGTTTAGGAATATAAGAGCTTAGATGCTGCATTGTTGCTTTGAGATTAGCAGTGAGTACATAAAATGTTTAAGTTTATTTTTCTCTATCTAAACAAAAAGAACACATTTATGATGCACAACTAACTATATATGGTAGAAAAATGTATCTTCTCAAATTCCCTTATGGGATATCCATATTTTCTATATGTGAATATTTCTAGCCACACAATAAAATAATAACTCAAGAGAAGATGTGAAAAGTGGACCTGAAGCTGCAATATCATGTATCTTATTTACTGAAGGAAGGAAGTAGAAAAGAAGTATTATTTTATTCTAATTTTATTTTACTGTTATTAGACTGTTATTTGTACTGATATTCTGTAAAATGGGACATATGCTAAGAAAAAATGATTATTTTTTTACATGATTCGCTTCATTGACAATGTCACATTACTGTAGTAGAATAACAACCGACCTTATGAAACAAAATCAACATAATATCTGTAATCAGCATCTGGACATTTACAAATGTAGGTCTCAATTTCAAACATCTTTATTCATGGTAGATTATATAGCTCCTAATTTTTAATTAGAGAAAGATGATCTTGTGAGTACATTAGAATTTAAAGTCCTAAATTTATATTCAGCATTACTACAATAAATATATACACTTTGTACATACCTTTATAAATGCGGTGGAAAGAAAATATAATAATTTTTTTCTCAGTAGACATCACTGAAGTTAATTGGCAGTCACAACTTTTACACTGTATGCAGCAAATACCCTTGAAAGTCTGTCTGCAAACTGATTACTCAAGAAAGGATTCATCATGCAGTCTCCAGAGGAGAAAGGACGAAAATTAACAGGCTTGGAGAATGACGGAAGATGGTGGGTTAGGAGCAGCTCAGGATTGCAGCTCTCAGTGAAGGCGCAGACAGTGAGTCCAGGCTGCATTTCCAGATGGATATTTGTTACCCACAGAATGGGGAAATTCCCAGGTGTAGGAGAGGCACAAGACACTGGTGCAGCTGTTTTGGCTGGAGCTGCTGTTTCGGCAGGTGGAGCACAGTGACACTCCACACAAGGTGCACGGGCCTGGGTGCCCAGTTAAACAGGCAATCTGAGATTTGGGAGGGCAGATAAGCATATCCATCTGATTGAATGGGACTTGGACACTGAGCCAGATCAGATTTCCACAAGGCAAGATTTGGTCCAGCACAGTGGGTCACTGCATGGGAAATCATACAGATCTCGGTGCCCTAACAGCAGGAGATTGAAATACCTGGGAGAGAGTCAGCCATTCAGTTTAGGAAAAAAAAAAGGCTCTGAGGAAGCCAGCCAGGTGATCAGGCTTAGCGGGTCCCACCCCCAAAGGGACAAGCAGGGCGGCTATTTGATATGCCTGGGATGGAGAGTTTCACTGCAGACACAGCTGAGCCCAGGTTGCTTCAGATCGGTGGGGGAGGGGCGTCCACCATTTCTGAGGCATTCCACTCCTACAGAGGCATATTCCCATTGCTGATGCAGCCTGCCATTGCTGAGGCAACCCACCATAACATAGAAACTCTGCCAATACAGAGACAACAGAGCGGAGCCCACAACAGCAGGGCAGAGCTCACTGCAATAGGGTGAAGCCCACAGCATCAGGGCAGACACCAGGACAGCAGGGTAAAGCCCAGGACAGCAGGTCGGAGCCTTGGCGGGCAAATAGTGACTAGACTGCCTCCTAGCTGGGCAGGACAGTGCAACAGATACTCATAAAAAAAGTCCAAATTCCCCGAGAGAGAACACCTGAGGGAAAAAAGGGGTTTTATGAGTTCTGCTGCAGCAGACCTAAACATCCCAGCCTAACAGCCCTGAATGAACAAAGGAGCTCAGAGCTCAGCACTTGAGCTCCAATAAAGTATGGACCATCTCCTCAAGCAGGTCCCTGACCCCTGTATACCCAAAGAGTCACCTCAAAAAAGACTTATCAGACTGACATTTGGTGGGCATAATTCTGGGACAAAGACAGCAGCAGAAGAAACTGGTAGCAACCCTCACTGTTCTGCAGCTGCTATAGGTGTACCCTAGACAAGCAGGGCCTGGAGTGGACCTCAGCAGTAATAAAGCAGAGGGGCTAGACGGTTAGAAGAAAAATTAAGAAACAGAAATACTTCATCATCAACAATCTGGGCATCCACTCAGAGACCCAATTGAAAAGTCAGCAACTACTCAGATGACAGGTGGATACACCCACAAATATGGGAAGAAACCAGCACAAAAAGGAGGAAAATACCTAAACCAAAACAACTCGCCTTCTACAAAGGACCAAAACTCCTCACCAGCAAGGGAACAAAGCTGGACGGAGAATGAGGGTGATGAAATGATGGAATCAGACTTCAGAAGGTGGATAATGAGAAACTTCCGTGAGCTAAAAGAACATGTTCTAAATCAGTGCAAAGAAACTAAGAACCTTGGAAAAAGATTTGAAAAAAGATTTGAGGAAATGATAACAAGAATGGACAACTTAGAGAGAAAAATGAATGAATTGAAGTAGCTGAAAAATGCAACAAGAGAACTTCGCGAAGCATGCACAAGTTTCAACAGCCAAATTAACCAAGCAGAAGAAAGAATATCAGAAGTCGAAGATCAACTCAATTAAATTAAACGAGATACCAAAATTAGAGAAAATAGTGCAAAAAGGAATAAACAAAGTCTCCTAGAAATGTGGGACTATGTGAGGAGACCTAACCTATGTTTGATAGGTGTACCAGAATGTGATGTAGAGAACGAATTCAAGCTGGAAAAAACTCTTCAGGATATTATCCAGAAAAATTTCCCCAACCTAGCAAGGCAGACCAATACTCAAGTCCAGGAAATACAGAGAACACCGCAAAGATATTCTGCAAGAAGAGCAACCAAAAGGCACATAATCATTAGATTCACCAGGGTTGAAATGAAGGAAAAAATACTAAGGGCAGCGAGAGAGAAATGTTGGGTCATCCACAAAGGGAAGCCCATCAGACTCACAGCAGATCTCTTGGCAGAAACCCTACAAACCAATTATTACGTTGAATAATTGGCCAATATTCAACATTCTTAAAGAAAAGAACTTTCAACCCAGAATTTCATATCCAGCCAAACTAAGCTTCATAAGTGAAGGAAAAATAAAATTCTTTGCAAACAAGCAAGTACTCAGAGAGTTTGTCACCACCAGGCCTGCTTTACAAGATCTCCTAAAAGAGACACTACACATAGAAAGGAACAACCAGTACCAGCCATTCCAAAAACATACCAAATGCTAAAAAGCATCAACAAAATGAAGAATCTGCATTAACTAACAGGCAAAACAGCTGGCTAGCATTAAAATGGCAGTATCAAATTCACACATAACAATATTAACCCTAAATGCAAATGGGCTAAATGCACCAATCAAAAGACACAGAATGGAAAACTGGATAAAAAGCCAAAACCCATCGGTGTGCTATATCCAGGAAACCCATCTCACATGCAAAAATACACAAAGGCTCAAAATAAAGGTTTGGAGAGAGATTTACCAAGCAAATGGAGAGAAAAAAAAGGAGGATTTGTAATTCTCATCTCTGATAAAATACACTTTAAAGCAACAAAGATCAAAAGAGACTAAGAAGGTCACTACATAATGGTAAAAGGATCAATACAATAAGAAGAGCTAACAATCCTAAATATATATGAACCCAATACAGGAGCATCCATATATATATGGCAAGCTCTTAATAACCCACAAGGAGACATAGACTCCCACACAATAATAATGGGAGACTTTAACACTCCACTGTCAATATTAAACAGATCAACCAAACAGAAAATTAACAAGGATATCCAGGGCTTGAACCCAGTCCTGGAACAAGCAAACCTGATAGACATTTATAGAACTGTCCACCCAAAATCCCCGGAATATACATTCTTCTCAGCACCACATCACACCTATTCTAAAATTGACCACATAATTGGAAGTAAAGCACTCCTCAGCAAATGCAAAGCAACTGACATAATAACAAACGGTCTCTCAGACCATACTGCAATCAAGTTAGGAATCAGAATTCAGAAACTAACTCAGAACCGCACAGCTTCATGGAAACTAAACAACTGGCTCTTGAATGTTGACTGGCTAAAGAATGAAATGAAGGCAGAAATAAAGAAGTTCTTTGAAACCAACGAGAACGACGACAAAACATACCAAAATCTCTGGGACACATTTAAAGCAGTATCTAGAGGAAAATATATAGCAATAAGTGGCCATATGAGAAGAGTGGAATGATCCAAAATAGACACCCTATTATCAAAATTGAAAGAGCTAGAGCAAAGAACCTCAAAACCTAGTAGAAGACAAGAAATAACTAAGATCAGAGCAGAACTGAAGGAGATAGAGACACGGAAAACCCTTCAAAAATCAATAAATCCAAGAGCTGGTATTTTGAAAAGATCAACAAAATAGACAGACCACTAGCCAGACTGATAAAAAAAGAAAAAAGAGAAGAACCAAATAGATGCAATAAAAAATGATAAAGGGGAAATAACCAAAGACTCCACAGAATTTGACACCATAATCTGAGAATATTACAAACAACTCTATGCACATAAACAGGCAAACCTCGATGAAATGG
>JAPYYA010005751.1:0-10494 GCA_028533165.1 Leontopithecus rosalia | reverse complement strand
CGATAGACTGGACTGGGAAAATGTGGCACATATACACCATGGAATATTATGCAGCAATCAAAAATGATGAGTTCGTGTTCTTTGTAGGGACATGGATGAATCTGGAGAACATCATTCTCAGCAAACTGACACAAGAACAGAAACTGAAATACTGTATGTTCTCACTCATAGGCAGGTGATGAAAAATGGGAACACATGGACACAGGGAAGGGAGTACTACACACTGGGGTCAACTGGGGGGAATAGGGGAGGGACAGAGGGGGGGAGTGGGGGAGGGATAGCCTGGGGAGAAATGCCAAATGTGGGAGAAGGGGAAGAAGGCAGCAAAACACACTGCCATGTGTGTACCTATACAACTATCTTGCATGTTCTGTACATGTACCCCAAAACCTAAAATACAATAAAAAAAATTAGCTGGGTGTGGTGGTGCACACCTATAGTCCCAGCTACTTAGGAGGCTGAGGCAAGAGGATGGGTTGAGCTCAGGAGGTAGAGGCTGCAGTGAGCTGTGACTGTACACTGTACTCCAGCCTGGGAGACAGAGTGATACCCTGTCTCAAAAATAAATAAATAAATAAATAAATAAATAAATAAATAAATAATTTATGTGTGTGTGCTCAACTTTCTAAAATTTTTATTAGAGTAATATGCATACAAGGTAAACAAAATAGTGTAGAAAACTTATGATGAGACACTGTCATCTCCTCCCTCACCTCTAATTCTATTCCCAAAGGATTTTAATTCCTGCAGTCATTAATTTCCCACCCCTAAATAGCAGGAATATACCTCAGTTTCTTGATTTATCAGCTTTAAAATTATCTACTGACCCTTTGCCCTGGAAGTTAGAGATTTAGCTCACTCACTATCATCTCCATTGTCCATGTGTCTGCCTGGGTCTCAACACCTCTTTGATCTGACCTTGGCTTACTCAACCTTCAGAACCTCCCATATTCCCCAGCAAAGACCCTCTCTCCTGGTCAGGCCCACAGCTCTATACCTCCTCCTCTCTAGAATGCCCTCCCACCCCCAACTCTCCTCCTTCACCTCCTACGTCCTTCTCTTTTCTCCGAAGGCCCAGAGCATTGTGTCCATTACCTGGCTGCATGCCTTAAAAACCATCTCACAATGTAGAGGCTTGAAACAAGCGTCTGTTGTCTCTCACAATTTTGTGAGCTGACTTGGCTCACGAGGTCAGCAAGGGCTGCTGTCATCTGGGAACTCAATTGGGCTCAAATATCCAAGATGGTGTATACACATCTTTGGTGCCTTGGCAAGGACAGCTGGGATGGGACAACTGAGCCCAGCTGGCATGCTGGGGCAACAGGCCTCTCTCCCTTTGTGTGCTTCCACAGTTTATTCCTCTCCATGTGGCATCTCCAGCAGGATAGCCAAACATCTGATGCTGAAGCTCAGGGCTCCCAAAACCAAAAAAAAATGGAAGTTGCCAGCCCTTTGCAAGGCTTATGCCTAGAAATGACACAGCATCTCCTCTGCCATATGCTCTCAGTAAAAGCAAGTCCCAGGGCCAGACCAAATTCAAGGGGAGGGGACATCACAAGGGTGTAGGTATTGGCAGGCCTGGTTCACTGGGAGCTGCTACTATCTAGACATCCACTGTATTCCAGAGTCTGAACCGCTCATTTTACCCCAGGTTCAGAGACCTCTTTTGCAGTTTTTTTGAGAAATGTACTCCATTTATTTTATATATTTCTTTAATCAATACTTCTGGTGAACCAAGACATCATTAAGGCACGATCTAACGGGTTTGTCAAGGTCTAGGCTCTCAGTTTATTCTTTGTCTGGCCAACCCAGACATCAGACACAGACCATATGTCAATGTCAGCCAAGGAGGGAAAGAGCAGAAAGAAGAAAACAAGAGGGGCAGAGACCTACAAATGTGGCTGGTGGCCTTCAGAGTTGATAGAGATGGTCACAGTCATCCAGTGATGGCAATAACAGTAACAATAGCTATAGTTCAACTGACACACCAGCCACTGTCCTTAGCATGTCATATACTGTTTCTCATTTAGTCCTGGAAGGTAGGTATTGTGTGATGCCCATTCCTCAGAGAGGTGATATGGCTTTCCTGAGGACACAGAGTTGCTAAATCAAAAAGACGGGATTCCAACTCAAACCTGTCTGGATCCAAAGGCTATACCTGAAATCACTCCAATATTTGAAGGGGACTTCCGTGACCTTCAGATGCTACCTCTTCTTCCCAGGTTCCAATTTGCCTGATTCTATCCTCTCATTTACTATTGCACTGGGTGTGAGAGACATAAACACAAATTTAAAAGCCCCTTCTCTGGAGTATCATAGCCCCCTTCCACCTCCATCCCTTGCTTCTATCACTGTCTGCTTGCCCGTCTGTGAATCTGCCAGGATGCAGGCTCCAAATGGTAGGACCATGCCCACCAGATAACAGCTCTATCCCTATTCATACAAGAACCCAGCCAAGAAGCAAGATCCCCATGTTACAGATAATGACACAGCCACAGAAACATTTTATATCCATGTCTGTTGAATAAATGAGTGAGTGAGCATGCTCAGCTTGGCACTAGGCACCCTGGGGAATGAAATATTAATATGACATCTCTCTCTTGTCTTTAAGGAACTTAAATTTTAGTGCAAAGCTCTAGAGTAGCAGAAATGATAGAATCAAGGCCAGAAGATTAGATGAGATTCCTGCCTTCACTGCTTACAGCTCTGTGGCCTTGAGCAGGGTCAGTTAACATGCTTCCATCTCCATGTCAACATCTGTAACGTGGGAATCATGCTTCCTGGCTGGGTTTTTGTGGGATATAATAAGAGAACATAAGGAAGCATTTAATAAAAGTTGGTGAGTGAATGAATGCATTCATGAGTAAGAGACTAAATGAATGAGTGAATGAATAAACATATCCAGCATCTCCTATGTGCCAGGTACTGGAGGAGACCAAGGAAATGCAGCAACAAGGGACTAAGACCTTAAAACTTGAAATCAGACTGTATCTAAAGTCCAGCTTTGCTCATCTGCTGTGTGACCCACTCTAGTTCTCAGTTTCCTTATCTGTAAAGTAGAAACAAACAGAGCACCACCTGCCCGGTCTGCAGTAAGCATCGGCTGTTGTTAGGGATCCAAAGACCAGTGAATTCTAAACAGGAAAGTGGGGAGACAGCCCTGAGCCCCTGTTTTCCTTCCTAGCAGGGTGCCAGTCTTCAGAGGCCATGAACGCCAGCCATCTTGGCAGCTACTAATTCTGAACAGTTTCCAAGTGTATCTCAGATCCTGCAGAGAGAATCTGCAAATGAGGCCTCCCGTAAATCACAGTTGACCACTCTAATCAGTCTGCTTGTGCTGCTTTCAGTTTCAATAAAGCCAAGCCCTGTCACCTGACCCATTATGCTGTACCCTCACCACGATTAGCCACCCTGGAAGGGAGATGGTGCCAGTGCTAATGTTCTGAGACCCATGTCCCTGCCATCCCTGCAAATGAATTGTGAAGAACTTATGGGTCTCCATGCCACTATGATTCTACCTTCCGCCTTCTCTGTCCACTTAGGCTATTTGATTCATCTCTCTGATTTAATAAAAAAGCATCCTCCCTGGCTTCTGCCAAGACCAGAGACAGGCAGGAGCCCTCCAAAGTTTAAAATAGGCCAGCCCTTAATTAGCAAGCAACATCAATATCACTTTTTCCCCACGATTAGCATTTCAAAGTAAATTCCACATCTAGGACTGTCAGCATCCAGGAGCCTGGTGGAGGGCCGTTATGGGTAGCAGAAAATATCACACCATGGGAGTACATGGGATTTCAGAAACTCAGCAACTTTGTGGAGGCCCCGTCCTCTCAGCTGCTGACTCAGTGCCAAGGCCTCTGGCTGGCTCCATTTTCCCCATTCTATCCACAGGGCTTCTCTGCACACTCTGAGGCCTCGGTCAGCGATGGATGGGAGACACTGCTAAGAGTTACAAACTGAGCACCATGGGCCAATTCTCCCAGCAGATGTGCCATTTTTCTAAACAGTAATTGGTATACAAAAGTTTCCATCTCTGGCTTCACTTGAAAATGACAAGATCTAGCTACACCAAGCCTACTTTTCCTCACGTAGCTGCATTGATGTGAGCTGAGTAGCAGCTCTTGCTTTAAACAGGTGGGAACTGTCCAGTTAGCCATTCCTTCCTGCTGTGCCTGGCTAGCTCATGTCTTATGGGACTAGCCCCTGTAAAAACTTGAATGTTTGTTCCTTGGTATAGGAGCTGAATTGGAGGAGGCAACACTGGTTACAAGAAGTGCCGGATGTCTACAACCATCTGATCTTTGACAAACCTGACAAAAACAAGCAACAGTGAAACGATTCACTATTTAATAAATGATGTGGGAAAACTGGCTAGCCATATGCAGAAAGCAGAAACTGGACCCCTTCCTTATACCTTATACAAAAACTAACTGAAGATGAATTAAAGCCTTAAATGCATACCCAAAATCATAAAAACCATAGAAGAAAACCTAGGCAAAACCATTCAGAGCATAGGCATGGGCAAAGACTTCATGACTAGAACACCAAAAACAATTGCAACAAATACCCAAATTGACAAATGGGATCTAATCAAACTAAAGAGCTTCTGCTGAAACTGTCATCAGAGGGAATAGGCAACCTACAGAATGGGAGTAAATATTTTCAATCTACCCATTTGACAAAGTTCTAATATCTAGAATCTACAAGAACTTAAAGAAATTTATAAGAAAAAATCCCATCAAAAAGTGGGTGAAGGATATGAACAGACACTTCTAGAAAGAAGATATTTATGTGGCAAAAAAAAACCATGAAAAAAAGCTCATTATCCTGGGACATTAGAGAAACGCATATCAAAACCACAATGAGATTCCATCTCATGCCAGTTAGAATGATGATTATTAAAAGGTCAGGAGACAACAGATGCTGGCAAGGCTGTGGAGAAATAGGAGCACTTTTACACTGTTGGTGGGAGTGTAAATTAGTTCAACCATTGTGGAAGACAGCGTGGGGATTCCTCAAGGATCTAGAACCAGAAAAATCATTTGACCCAGGGATCTCATTACTGGGTATATGCCCAAAGGATTATAAATCATTCTACTATGATGACACATGCACACTTATGTTTATTGCATCACTATTTACAAGAGAAAAGACTTGGGACCAGCTCAAATGCCTGTCAAAGATAGACTGGATAAAGAAAATGTGGCACATATCATTTCTCAGCCTTTTGGCTAAGATCAAGTGTAGAAAATGTGGCACATATACACCATGGAATACTATGCAGCCATTAAAAAGGATGAGTTCATGTCCTTTGCAGGGACATGGATGAAGCTAGAAGCCATCATTCTCAGCAAACTAACAAAGGAAAAGAAAACAAAACACTGCATGTTCTCACTCATAAGTGGCAGTTGAATGATGAGAACACATGGACACAGGGATGGGAACATTGAACACTGGGGCTTGTTGGGGGTCAGGGGAAAGGGGAGGGATGATGATGGGTTAAGTGCAGCAAACCACCTTGGCACATATAAACCTATGTAATAAACTGCACATTCTGTACACATATCCCAGAACTCAAAGTAAAATTTAAAAAAAAAAACAGAAAATCTCTGGGAAAAAAAAAGAAGTGCTGGAGCCATGGAATACTATGCAGTCATTAATGAATAAAATCATATCTTTTGCAGTAACTTGAATGTAGCTGGAGGACATTATCCTAAGCAAATTAACTCAAAAACAGAAAACCAAATACAGCATGTTCTCACTTATAAGTGGGAGCTAAGCACTGGGTACACACAAACACAAAGATGGGAAAATAAACACTGGAGATTCCAAGTGTGGGGTAGGTGAATAGCAGGAGGGCAAGGGTTGAAAAACTACCTATCCGTACTATGTTCACTTGGGCGACAGGATCTTAGAAGTCCAAACCCCAGCATCATGAAAGCTACCCATGTAAAAAACTTGCACATGTAGCCTCTAAGTCAGCAATTTAAATATATATATATATATAATTTTAAAAGAAGTGTTGGAGGAGGATATTTAGCAATGGCTGGCAGACCATTGAGACCAAAAGGGTTCCCCCTAGAGGAAAGTGAGGAAATGCAGGTAGGGAGAAGAAAGACCTGTCAGAGAGTATAGGACCCACTCAAGCTGTCCCACTGCCCCATCTTACCTCTGCCTCTGTATCCCTCAAGGTCTAGTACAAATAAAATGAGCTCTCATGAAAATCTCTGGGGTGAGGGTGGGGTGGAACGCACCCAGCTGAGTAGGAGGACAAATGGGTCCCTGCCTGGCTCTGTCATTAACCTGATGGATCACCATGGATGAGTTCCTTCATGCCTCAGTCTCCCCTCTGTAAAGTGAGCCTGCTTTATTGAGTTCACTTGTCCCAAGGAGGAGGCTGAGTAAACAGAGGCTCTCTGAGTTCTGAGGAGGGACAGAGAAAATCCTCAATGGATTTAGACACCCCTCCTAGAATCTCCATCACCTGCCTGCGTTTGTTGATGTAAATGCACATTTTCTGAATGTTAGGCCAAGGGCTTTGCCCACTGTGCCTCTCCAAGCCAATCCCTCCAGCCAGTGGTTCCAGGCAAACTGCACCCCTGACTGCCCCCATCAGGAGAAATTCACTAACATTAACATTCACGCCCCTGCTTAGGGCTTGGACCTCTGTCTCCTTCCAATTCTTTCAGTCCACCCACAACTCACAACTTTTCATTCAACACGTTTATTAAACTTGTTTTAAGCATGTTTTATGTGCTAATAAGATGCAAAGCCTCAGGGCTGTGTGTCAAAGGCAGTGTAGAGAGAGTTCTGTCACTAACCCCCACTGCTCTTTGCCACCACCACTCCTGAGGGGCAGAGGAGTCATTGGAGGTGATGATAATTTATTGAGCACTTGCTATGTGCCGGCATTTGACTTGTTCATTCTTCACTAACTTTTCACAAGACTGCAGAGATTCTATTATCATCTCCATTTTGCAAATGAGGAAAGTAAGGCTCAGATAGGTGAAGCCTCTTTACTGAAAGTCACTCAGCTAAAAACAGTAGAAGGTAAATCGACCCAGTCCCCATTCTCTTGCTCTTGAGCACAAAACCACATTGGCTCCTATCACAGTAAAATAAATACATTTTTAAAAATCAAAATCATGAAAGTCCATTTTTTCTCTCTGGTCCTACTGCACTTGTGCATAAGAACATCCATCACATTGGTCAGTGACTGTTTATAAATCAATTTAAACTCCTGAAGAGTAAAGACGGACACTTTTTCATCTCTGCACTCCTAGTATATAGCAGGTGCTCAAAACAAATTAGATGAATTGAGTTGAACTGAATCTAATTGACTAGAGTCAGTGGAATCAAATGGAATCGAATGGA
The DNA here is from genome assembly GCA_028533165.1 of Leontopithecus rosalia. NCBI lineage: Eukaryota > Metazoa > Chordata > Mammalia > Primates > Cebidae > Leontopithecus > Leontopithecus rosalia. The sequence goes on along the minus strand of JAPYYA010005751.1, from coordinate 3,120 downwards.
ATAAAATTAAATTAAACTGAATTGAACTCTGGCCACTAGACAGGTGAAGACTGAGATTATGGATCATCAAGACCACACAAAATGCTTTAACCCCTTGCATATTAACTCTGTATTAGAATTCTTTTGAGTCACAAATGATAGAGACCCAACATAAACTAGCTTCAATAAAAACTGAAATATACTTGTTCATGAAATCGGAAATCTCAAAGTAAGTTTGGGATTCAGATATAGCTGGATCCAGGAGTTCAAATTAGACAGTGTCCAGGGACTCTGCCTCTTACTCTCATGATGTAATTGGAAACACAGCCATTGGCATCCCTGGAGTCACGTGGTCCTGAAAAGCTACGTTTCTTACGAAAATCATATTTCCTAAGAGCTTCTGTAGAAAATCCTAGAGAGAGCTCCTATTGATGGCTTGGTTCATAATTGCACCACTGACCCAATCACTGTAGCCCGAAGAAGGCAATATTCTGATTAACTACATGTGGCTTCATGCCCACAGTTGTGGCTGGCAGGAGGAAGCCAAGCCGCTTAAAGTGGGTTCACCCCAGGGAAGAGGGGTTTGCACTCCAGGAGAAGAGGGCTGGGAAGTTTCCAGCAGGAACGCATCTAAAAACTCCACACTGCAGACCTTCCCCAATCAGGTGCGGGTAAGCCCGCTAAATGCCCGTTTCCAGTAGTCACTTGAAATATAAACTCCACATGTTCCTAAAGCTTGCCCAGTCAATCTGTCTTTGGCTGCTATCCCTCCATCCAGGAATGTCAATACCTTGTTAAATTGATTCTGAATAGAGACAAGATTGTGGATCCCCTCCCTCCTGAAGCAGGTGCCAAAGGAACATGATTTATTTTCACTCCTCTAGAGGCCAGACCCCGGAAATTGATTCTGATCCAATTCTCAGAGTCCAGAGCAGCGCCTGGGGCAGAGCTCTTTCTGCCTCTCTGAAAGCCGACGACCAGGGTGGGACAACTGACTTAGAATTTTTTCAGACTCCTTTCCCTAGTTCAAAAACATCATCCTGAAGACTTTCACAGTCAGAGAGGATTCCTGATGCTCTCATACACACTTATGGGGCTGCCAGTGGCATGTATTTTCTGGAAGGAACTTTGTCCAAAACTAACAAAACTTTTAAGATGTAAGTTTGATGAAGGAAAAATAAAATTTAACATTTGACTGTTGACATCTTCTTACTCTCCTCCACCTTCTAAAAACAATTTGTTGATTGCCCCTTTGACATTTTCCCTTCTTCTCCCAACAGGGAGAACTCTTCACCTCCTGGGTTCCTGAGTTTTTATGATGTAATATTTGGTATATAATAACTAGGTAATAGAGGACAGAGAATTCTTACTTTTATAAGATGAAAAAGAATACAGGTGGAAGGAAATGGGGAGGGGAACAAAGGCAGGATACTAAGACAGAAAAAGTCATTCAGAGAGAAGTGTCAAGAAAACAAAGATGGCCCAGTGCTGTGGCTCACACCTGTAATTCCAGAACTTTGGGAGGCCAAGGCAGGCTGATTGCTTGATACCAGGAATTTGAGATAAGCCTGGGCAACATGGTGAAACCCCATTTTTACAAAAAATGTAAAAGTTAGCCAGGCGCAGTGGCATGCACCTGTAGTCCCAGCTACTCAGGAAGCTGAGATGGGAGAATTACTTGCGCACAGGCAACATGGCAAGACCCTGTTTCCACAAAAATAGAAAAACTAGCCAGGTGTGGTGGCATGTGCCTGTAGTCCCAGCTACTCAGGAGTCTGGGGTTGAGAGAGTGCTTGAGCCCAGGAGTTCAAGGCTGCAGTGAGCTGTGATCGCATCACTGCAATCCAGCCTGGGCAGCAAACTGAGACCCTGTCTGCAAAAAAGACAAAGATGTAAGAAAACAAGAATGGGGAAAGCTGATTTTGTAAATGTTTGCTAAGGATTACAAAGTTGCCTTTGATGTCCCTTGAGAGGCTTTAGTAAAGATCTGCATTGTTTTCAAGATAAATGGGTGGGTAGACAGATAATAGTGTCATGCCTACATTCCCTTTGCCTCTATTTATTTAACCAATTTTCTATTGATAGATATTTAGGGTTTTCCCCCCACTTATTGGTCTTATAAACAACACTGTAGTGAACAACTCTGTAACTAAAACTCTGTACACATTCAAGATGATTTCCTTAAAATTAATCACTAGGTCCACAGTTTATATATGTAACTCATATAAAAGCCAAGGCACAAAGGACTCAGTCGCAATATTTTCTATTTTTTTAATTGCATTTTAGGTTTTGGGGTACATGTGCAGAACATGCAAGATAGTTGCATAGGTACACACATGGCAGTGTGTTTTGCTGACTTCCTCCCCTTCACCACATTTGGCATTTCTCTTCAGGCTATCCCTCCCCAGCTCTCCCCTCCCACTGTCCCTCTCCTATTCCCCCCAACAGACCCCCGTGTGTAGTACTCCCTTCCCTGTGTCCAGGTGTTCTCATTTTTCATCACCCGCCTGTGAGTGAGAACATACAGTATTTCAGTTTCTGTTCTTGTGTCAGTTTGCTGAGAATGATGTTCTCCAGATTCATCCATGTCCCTACAAAGGACACAAACTCATCATTTTTGATTGCTGCATAATATTCCATGGTGTATTTGTGACACATTTTCCCAGTCCAGTCTATCATGGATGGGCAATTGGGTTGGTTCCAGGTCTTTGCTATTGTAAACAGTGCTGCAATGAACATTCATGTGCATGTATGGTAGAACGGTTTATAGTCCTTTGGACATATACCCAGTAATGGGATTGCTGGGTCAAATGGAATTTCTATTTCTAGGTCCTTGAGGAATTGCCACACTGTCTTCCACAATGGTTGCACTAAATTACACTCCCACCAGCAGTGTAAAAGTGTTCCTATTTCTACACATCCTCTCCAGCATCTGTTGTCTCGAGATTTCTTAATGATCGCTATTCTAACTGGCATGAGATGGTTTCTCAATGTGGTTTTGATTTGCATCTCTCTAATGACCAGTGATGATGAGCATTTTTTCATATGTTTGTGGGCCTCATGTACGTCTTCTTTTGTAAAGTGTCTGTTTATATCCTTTGCCCATTTTTGAATGGGCTTATTTGTTTTTTTCCTGTAAAT
>JAPYYA010005750.1:0-10495 GCA_028533165.1 Leontopithecus rosalia | reverse complement strand
CAATCCCATTACCGGGTATATATCCAAAGGACTATAAATCATTCTACTATAAGGACACATGCACAGAAATGTTCATTGCAGCACTGTTTACAATAGCAAAGATCTGTAACCAACCCAAATGCCCATCGATGATAGACTGGACTGGGAAAATGTGGCACATATCCACCATGGAATATTATGCAGCAATCAAAAACGATGAGTTCGTGTTCTTTGTAGGGACATGGATGAATCCGGAGAACATCATTCTCAGCAAACTGACACAAGAACAGAAAATGAAATACCTCATCTTCTCACTCATAGGCGGGTGATGAACAATGAGAACACATGGACACAGGGAGGGGAGCACTACACACTGGGGTCTATTGGGGTGAATAGGGGAGGGACTGCGCGGCGGGGATCTGGGGAGGGATAGCATGGGGAGAAATGCCAGATGTGGGTGAAGGGGAGGAAGACCGCAAATCACACTGCCATGTGTACCTATGCGACTTTCTTGCATGTCCTGCACATGTACCCCAATACCTAAAATGCAATAAATAAAAAAAAGAAGTTTTGAATTGTTGGAAGTGGAATTCATGAAGTCTTATATAGTCAAATGTTTACAGCAGCACAATTCACAATTGCAAAAACATGGAACTAGCCAAAATGCCTATCAACCAATGAGTGGATAAAGAAAATGTCATTCATATATGCTGTGGAATAATAGTCAGCCAGGAAGAGGAATGAAATAATGGCATTTACAGTAACCTGGATGGAATTGGAGACCCTTTTTCTTTTTTTTTTCTTTTTTTTTTTTGAGACACAGCCTCACTCTGTCACCCAGGCTAGAGTGCAGTGGAGCAATCTTGGCTCACTACAATCTTCACTTTGTGGGTTCAAGCAATTTGGAGACCATTATTCTAATTGAAGTAACTCAGGAATGGAAATCTAAACATCATATGTTCACTCTTACAAGTGAGAGCTAAACTGTGAGGATGCATACACATAAGAATGAATATTGGACTCTGAAGACTTAGGGGAAAATCTGGGAGGAGGGTGAAATATAAAAGCCTCTATACATTGGGTGCAGTGTATACTGCTTGGGTGATAGGTACACCAAAATCTCAGAAATCACCACTAAAGAACTTATCCATGTAACCAAACACTACCTTTCCCCAAAAAACTATAGAAATAATAATAATAATAAAATATAACTTTATAAAGAACAAAAAAAATGTTGAACCATTAATTTTTTTAAAAAGTTTTCTATCAAAGAAAAGCACAGGTCCTGACAAATTAACTGCTGAATTTTACCAAACATTTAAAGAACTAATACCAATACTTCTTAAACTCTTACAAAAATAATAATAATAAATGAAGAGGTGGAAATAGTTCCAAACTCATTTTACTAGGCCAGCATTACCCTGGTACCATTTAGACAAGGTCACTACAAGAAAAGAAACTGCATATCAACATCAATGAAGAACATACATGCAAAAATGTTCAACTAGCAAATCAAATTTAACAGCATATTAAAATACTAGCTAATCAAATTTAACAGCATATTAAAAGTATCATTGACCATGTTCCAGTAGGCTTTATCCCAGATATACAACAATGTGTCAATATATAAATCAATAATGTGATACACTATCTTTACAATCTGAAGAAGAAAAACCACATGATTATCTCCATAGATGTATAAAATGCATTTGACGAAGTTCAACAACTCTCTATGATGAAAAATCTGAAAAAAAAAAGTGGCTATAGAAGAAATGTACCTCAACACAATAATGCCGTACATGACAAGCCCATAGTTTACATTATACCCAGTAGTGAAGTTTGAAGCATTTCCTTTAAGGTTTGGAATAAAAGAAAACTGCTCAGTCTAACTACTTCTGTTGAACATAATGCTGGAAGCCATAGCATGAGCAATTAAGCAAGAAAAAGAAATAGTAGCCATTCATATGGGAAAGAAAGAAGTAAAATTGACTCTGTTTGATGATGATATGATCTTATAAATAAAAAACCCTAAAGACTTTATCCAAACTTGTTAAAGCTATAAATAAATTCAGTAAAGCTTCATATTACAAAGTCAGCATACAAATATCTGTAGCATTTTCATAAATTAGCAATGAACTATCTGAAAACAAAATTAAGAAAATAGTCTCATTTACAATAACATCAAAGCCCCCAAAAAACTTGAGTAAATTTAACCAAGGAGGTGAAAGATCTGTCCACTGAAAACCATAAAACAATGATGAAAAAAATGGAAGAAGACACAAATAAATAGAAAGATAGTCTATGTTCAAAGATGAAAAAATATATTGTTAAAATGTCTATACTACAGTTTCAATGCAATTTCTATAAAAGTTCCAGCTATTTTTTTAAATAAATAGATAGAAAAATCCTATAATTTGTATGAAAACAGAAAAAAATAGTCCAAATAACCAAAACAATCTTGAGCAAAAAGAACAAAGCTAGAGGCAACACAATCTCTGATTTCAAAATATATGACAAATCCATGACAAATAAAACAGCATGGTACTGGAAAAAAAACCAACACATATGGAATAGAATAGAAAACCCAGAAATAAAACCAAATATTTAGGGTCAATTGATTTTTAACAAAGCTGAGAACACACAATGGAGAAAAGACAGTCTGTCTGTATCTGTCTGTCTGTCTGCCTCTCCCTATCTATATATATCTCTCTCCCCTCCTTTCTTTCTTGACTGGGTCTCATTCTTCACCAGGCTGAAGTGTAGTGGTATGGCTCCCTCCAGTCTCCACCTGCTGGGCTCAGGTGATCCTCCCACCTCAGCCTCTCCAGTAGCTGAAACCACAGGCACACACCAGCCACACCCAGCTAATCTTTATAATTTTTTGTAGAGATGGAGTTTTGCAATGTTGCCCAGGCTGGTGTCAAACTTTTGGGCTCAAGTGATCCATCCATCTTGGTCTCTCAAAGTTCTGGGATTATAGGCATAAGCCATCACACCCAGCCAAGATAATCTCTTAATAAATGATAAAACTGTATATCCACACACAGAAGAGTAAAATTTACCATTATCATACATTATACAGAAGAACAAACTCAAAATGGATAAAATACTTAAACTGAAACTGTAAAGCTCAGAGAAGAAAACATAGGGAAACTCTCCACAATATCGATCTTGTCAATGCTTTCTTACAGAACTCCAAAAGCACAAACAACAAAAGCAAAAATAGACAAATGAAATTATGTCAAACTAAAAAGCTTCTGCACAACAAAGGAAACAACACAGTGAAGAGATAACTCACATATTGAAATATATATATATATATATATATATATATATATATATATATATAATTGCAAACTCTATATCTAATAAGGGGCTAATATCCAAAATATGTAAGGAATTCAAAAATAAAATAATAGCAATATAAAACCAAAAACAAACAAACCATTTAAAATGGGCAAAAGATATAAAAAGACATTTCTCAAATGAAGAGTTATGATCAACAGATATATGAAAAAAATGTTCAACATCACTAATCATCAAAGAAATGCAAGTTATAAACACAGTGAGATAGCCTGTTGACCCAATTAAAATGGCTAGCATCAAAAACCAAACAAACAAAATAAATACTACTAAGGATATAGACAAAGAGAGCTCTTATACACTGTTGTTGAGAGTATAAATTAGTAAAGCAATTATAAAAAAACAGTACAGAGTTTCCTCAACAAAATAAAACTAGAACTACCATATGATTCAGTAATCCCATTTCTTGGCATATACCCAAATGAAATGAAAACAGTATGTCTGCACTCCTATGTTTATTGCAGTGCCATTCACAAAAGCCAAAATATGGTATCAAACTAGATATCCATCTACAGATGAATGAATAAAGAAAATGCAGCATATATATATATATATATATGTGTGTGTGTATGTGTGTGTATATGTGTTTATACACACACACACACATAGTGGATACTACTCAGCTATAAAACAGAATCAAATCCTATCATTTGCAACAACATGAATGAGCTTGAAAGACATGTTAAGTGATATAAGCTAGGCATAGAAAAATAAATGCTCTATGATCTCTTATATCTGGAACTAACAAAAGTTGATTTTATAGATGTAGGGAATAGAAACTGGTTACCAGAGCCTGGGAAAGGTAAGGAGAGGAGTAGTACTGGAAGAGATTGGTCAATGGATACAAAGCTACACTTAGAAAGAATCAGGTTTGGTGTCCTGGTAAGCAGTAGGATGATTATAGCAAATATCAATGTAGCGTATATTTCAAGATAGGTAGAAGAGATTATGAGTGTTGTCACCACAAAGAAATGATATATGTTTAAAGTAATGGCTACAGTAACTCCCCAAAATTGATTATTGTATGGGGCACATGGCAACATATTTAAGCTTATGTACATGGCATTTGAGGTTGGGATATGGAAAAATACTGAGGCTCTGTGTATGTTATTTGCGCATGGGAATAAAATTCCTTGACCATGAAAACAGGACAGGGAGTGGAGTGTGTGGTATGATAAGGAACGCTGAAAACAGCCTCCTGAAAATGCAGTTTGAGTGTGTATAAGGTGACAGGTGCCTCAGCAACCCACCTCAAATGACCATCTAGTGGATGTTTGTAGCTAATACAAGCCCTTTCAATAAATACCTGGTGGACAGATGCTGGGACGGACTCTCTCGGAATAGCTGCCCACTGGTCCTGCTCGGCTGAACTGAGTACTTCACTCTTGGTGTTCACTGCAAGCTATAAGCTCTGTAACTGGTGCTCCCGACGTGACTGCCTTGAAGTTATGCATGAAAGAGAAGAGCTCATCAATTTTCAGGGAATCCTGGTAAGGGACAGTCCTGACTCCATCAGGAGGATGGGACATATGCATAAAATATCAGGGGTTAGGTTATCATGGGAAAAGAAATTATCAAAAAGCAGAAAGTATTTTTTAAAACAGTGCAACAGCTACTTAAGGCTATTCAGTGCACTGTGGAGCCTGGAGCTCTACACAAGCTTGTGCTCTTAATTCAGCAGGAATATCCTTGATTTTCTGAGAAAGGAACCTTACATTTAGAGTTATGGGAGCAGGTAGGTCGCTGCCTGAAAAGAGGATATGAGCAAGGTCATTTTACTAATGCTACTATTTTGACCACCTTTGTGGTCAAAATAGAATAAGAAAAAAAATGCACTGTGTTATATCCTCTTTATCTACCAGATTGCAGGGAATCAGACCATCCATCTTCTCCACCTGAAGGTAATCCAGGAGACTTAAAGGAGAAGGAAAATAGAAACCAGAACAACAGGGAGAGACTTCTCTCCCCCCTTCATTTCCTTCTATGGGGAATAAAGAAGAGATTTTTTCTAGTGAGGATAAGGACGGACCAGAGCCTTTTCCTCCCCCTTTGGAAAAACCATTGCCCTCCTTTCCTCCACCCTTAAAGGGACCAGCATCTGTTGGCCCCATTCAGGCAATAGTGCTTCCCATCCCCCTTTAGGAGATTTGAGGCCACCAAGGGATGGTTCTTAGATAAGACCTCTGGTCAGCAAACATCTATATGATTGGGTGGCCACATCCCCTTGACAAGCTTCCCTGCTGGAGGGCTGCCTCCAGGAGGGAAGGAAAGTGGCTGATTATGATTGTCTTCCTAATATGCAAGTTCTCACTTCCTGATTCCAGTACCAGCCTTCTGGGCCTTGTCTTTTTTCTGTTTCCCTAAAGTATAAGGGAAAGTTGCATGCTACCTCCTGAGTTTTATCCCAGAAAGCTCTGGCTTTCTTGATGCCCACAGAGGCCTGGGGCAGGAGAGTTGCTAAGATGCCCATTTGATCTCTGGCAGTCTAGGCAAGTTTCCCCTTTCTGGGTTTGCCATGATGGAGGAAAGGCCAAGAGGCACAGACTGAGTCCTCAGGTGGCTGCAGGCAGCAGCTGCAGCCCAGTCCTAAGAATCCTCCTTACCATGGTCACGTGCCTTAGTAACTGTGCCCAGAGAGTGGCCTGCTGCTGGCTGTGCTGCTGCTTTTCCTACTTCCGCTCTTTCCTGCCACCCCTCACCTGTCTCAGTTGACAAGCAATTCCTTGTCTTCCCTGGCCCCCTACAGAAAGGGTTAAGAAATAGTCCATGTTCACCCCGACCTTATTAGCCTAAGGTAAGCAGAGGAGTGTGGAGCAGCCTGGAGTACAGAGCTCTGGTGGAGGAGCCCACTAATAAGGGGCACTCTCCTGTAGCAATATGTTAAATGCTAACTAGGCTGAGGTGGGCAAACTCTGCCAACTGGTGTCATCTTTAGAAGATAGACGCAGCAGTAAGGAATGTTTGTTTTGTTTTTTCGTAAAATGTTTAAAAACACTGTGGCTGGAAAACTTCAAAGCAGACCCTATGCTGCATTTCTGCTCCTCCTCTGAGCCTCTTGCTTGGGGGTAGTAAAATAATAAAAAGCCCAGTATATTTTCAATACCTTACCTAAGAGGGTTGGCTCCAAGCTTAGGTGACCTAGAAAATAAGGGGAGTGGTTTTCTCCCAGCATGTTACCCTCTTGCTTCCTGCTTCCACGCTTATACAGACACACTTTGCCACCTGGTCATTTTCTGGCCTCTTACTGCCACTTGTAGTCTTTCTTCCTTCCTCTGAGGGTAAGGGCAACAACAGGTGGTAGGCTATTAAAAACAGGCGGCCCAAGGAACCCAAAAAAATTTGAAAGCTTAAAAAAATAAAAATGGCCACATCCCTACTTTCCCAAGCTTACTTCTAAGACATAAAGGCTAATGCAAGAAAATGGCCAGCACCTAAAAGTGCTTTTAAAAAGTCATTTTAGTAATGTTACCATTTTGATCACCTGGGCACTGGTACGCTCTGTGTTGTATCCGCTTTATCGGCATCTTCTCCACCTGAAGGGAATTCAGGAGATTTAAAGGACAAGGAAAAACAGAAACCAGAACAGAAACAGAACTAACGAAGAGGGGAGACATCTCTCACCGCTTTATTTCTTTCTACGGGGAATAAGGAAGAGTTTTTTGTTTAAGTTTTTTGTTTGGTTGGTTGGTTGGTTTTTACACACTTAAGATGACTCGTTACAAGTTTATTATCCTTTCATATTCTAATGCCTTTCACAAACCAGAAAATATGGTAAAAATCACTAAAAATATCCATGCCTTCCATGCCTTAGCTTAACAGGCAGGCTTTATCTTTTGCAATTTCTGTATTTTATGTGCTATTTACCTGTCTCATAATCCCTCTAAACACATACAGAAGACTACAGATTTAATAGCTTCTCTTCTCATAAAGGGATGCTGATGTTGGGTCCAATTGTCAGGATATGACCCTGCTGTTCTCTTCTTGCCTTTAAGCAAGGAATAATTTCATGCTCTTTTAGCTTGTGATCTTAATTGGCAAGAAACAATATCTAACTTTATTGGTAATATCAGCTTCCAGACTCTAAGCTGCTCGTAAACCTTTTACAAACCATGCCTGTTGAATTTGTATCTTTGTTGTCTCTGAGTCCTTGCTTTTCATGCCACTACTGTCTTTACAGATGGTTCAGTAAAAACTGAAAAGCCAGCTATAGTGTGGCAAGATGCCATGCAAAACTGGCATCACAAAATTTAGGAACATTTAACAGGTGCAATTAGGCGTCATGATACTGGCTTTACAAACTTTTCCTCACCAAAACATAAATATAGTTAGTGATTCTGCCTATGTGGTGTATAGCATTACTCTTTTAAATCTTTCACATGTGAAGGGCATTACTAATGAATCTTTACTAGCTTTGTTCCTTGCAGCACAAGAGCTCCTCTGTGCCTGTCGTCACCATTTTTACATCACACATATTCCCTCTCATTCTAGGTTACCTGGTCCCTTATCAAAAGGGAACGCTCAAGCCAATGCTCTAGTATGACCAAAAATGTGGTTTGCAGACTTTTCTGCTTTTTTGCAGGCTCAAGCTGATCATGCATTTTTTCATCAGAATGCTCGCAGTCTTAACAATTTCATTTAACACTTGCTCAAGCTCACATGATTATTAAAACTTCTCCCAATTGCCAATGGCATTCTCTCTCTCCTTCTTCCTTAGGGCTTGGTGCCAACCCATGAGGTCTGGTGCCTAATGCTACCTGGCAATATTCAGTATCCACCTTTTAAACATTTTAAATTTCTCCACATTACCATGGACACTTATACAAGCTTGATACATGCTTCCCCACAAACAGAAGAAAATACTAAAGACGCAACTGCTCATTTGTTTAAATCTATTATAACTTTAGGCCTTCCACAAACTCTAAAAACTAATAATAGTTCTTACCATCTTAGTGCTTAATTTGCATATGCATTGCAACTTTAACACATACAACATAAAACTGGCATCCTGTATAACTCAACCGCTTAGCCCATTATGAAATAAATGGATCATACTCTTAGAGTCTATCTTAACAAACAAAAAAGGGGGAATATGGGGCTCCCTCCTTGAGAGAGGAGACCACCAAACAACCCCCTCCCAATGATGAAGGACCGTCGTTGGAGAATCAACCAACAATGATGGTGATGACTCAGAAGGCACCTGACATTACTTGAGAAAGTTAAGAGATTGGATCAACAGGCATCTATCCAGCTTGCCACCATGGGAACCCCTGTAACTTCAGAGAATCGGTTTCTTAGGTATCTGGCAATAACTGGAGAAACTTCTGAGAAAGCAAGACAGACATGGACCTCAAATATCTGAATATTTCCCTTTATCCTCTCTTCAGTTACTTAGTAAATGGGCATAATTAATTTTGGGAAATGATTGGGGGAATTGTTTTTGTATATACTTGCCATGGAACTCTTCTGCAAATGGACCTGGCCTCTTGAACTGATGGGTGCTGGATCTGATTTCTCACTCATTTTTAGAAACTAGGTAATAGATTGTTTTCATTTCATGATGGTGGCTTTTACCAACATCTTGCTTACCACTTCTTGATTTCCTTTTTCCTCCTTGGGCTATGTAAGTCGAGCAATACTTCTCTTGGCTGCCTATAGCTCTTACTCCATCTAGTTATCATAACAGACACCTGCAGGTCAAGAACTATGCTTTTTGTTACAGACTTGTTGCTTACTGTCAAAATTATTATAGTTGCCTCTAATAGTTAATGACTGCTACCCATCCGCTTATATTCCAGGTTTCTATTATTGTGACTGACAAAAAAGAGTCCGTTCTTTAAGCTTTAGTGAAAGTGCCTCTAGACCTTCCCTTGTAACTGTCAGTTGGTCAGTGCACTAGTATTATAAGCTAAATCCATTTGATTTTCCCAAGCTTGCTTAGACTTTTGAGACTTTCATTTAATATATGCCAAGGCAGTTCCAGCATTTCTACTTTGGACAGAACAGATCATCATTCTGTCCAAGTTTCAAGGGCATAAAATCCTAACTTACAGGAAAGTACTTCCATGTCAATAAATTCTCCCTTATCTATCCCACACTCTGCCCCCCCGTGCATTGTTCCAACCTTCAACATTTATTTATTCTTCCAGTGCATATTAGCCAGTTCATGAAGTTCTTTTGGTTATTTCTCTTTTACCTGAGAGTAGGGTTAGTATTTCCCCTTTCTAATATTATATACCTGCACTCTAGTTATTTACCTAGAAGCAATAAGGATAGATGCATAGATGGGGCTGATCTTAAGATGAATATGTATTATTTTACAACGCATACACCTTATTTAGAACCTTTGGTTTTTTTCCAGAGAAAGTGAAAATGCTAGTTTCCAGTGAGAAGCAAGAAGCCACTTCTCTCTGATATACAAAATTATATCAGATATTAGATTCTAACATTTTTCTTTTTAGACCTTAGCATAAAAGTTTCCAGAGTTGTGAATTCAGCTTTCTCTATAACTTCACTATTCTCACAATTAGTATTTGTTCTGATTTATAGCACTGCCTGCCCCTAGACTCTAAACAATAGAGATGTCTTTGTATACTGTCATGGGGTCTTCTATTTTTTTATACTGTGGCTTGATAGTTGACTAATCTGGGCCTGTTATTTTCTTCTGCAAGCACTTTGATGCCAGTTAGAAATAACCAGCCAACTCTTTATAAAGTACCATTGTCCCACTCTCTAATACTAGGTCTCTAACCCAACTTAAATCATTACAAGTGAGAGTCTGGTAGTTGTAATATACAGTGTGCCAGAGATTCTCAGGATCTTACTTACCATCAACAATGAGGGACTGTGGCATTGGGCCTGTGAGCAATTTAATTTCAAAATTCCATTCTAAGAATCTGTTCTATAGAAGCAGGTCTAGTATTAACTGTTCTACCTTGTATTCATCCAGAAGTCTCTGAGAGCAGGACTGGAGTACAAATACTTTTACTGGGCAAAAGTGATCCTAAGAAAATCTGGTGGTTTAGACAAATGGGACCTAATCAAACTCCACAGCTTCTGCACGGCAAAACAAACAGTCACTAGAGTGAATCGGCAACCAACAGAATGGGAAAAAATTTTTGCAGTTTACCCATCTGACAAAGGGCTGATATCCAGA
>JAPYYA010005749.1:0-10495 GCA_028533165.1 Leontopithecus rosalia | reverse complement strand
CCATCCTGGTCAACATAGTGAAACCCCGTCTCTACTAAAGACACAAAAAATTAGCTGGGCCCGGTGGCGCGTGCCTATAATCCCAGCTACTCGGGAGGCTGAGGCAGGAGAATTGCCTGAACCCAGGAGGCGGAGGTTGCGGTGAGCCGAGATCGGGCCATTGCACTCCAGCCTGGGTAACAAGAGCGAAACTCCGTCTCAAAAAAAAAAAAAAAAAAAAAAAGAAATAAAATTTTTTTAAAAAGATCGGTATTTTTCCTTGCTTTCTGTTTTCCTAAATATTTCACATTTTCTGCAAAACATATGCATTATTTGAACAATTGGAAAAATCAAAATATGTAAATGCTAGAAACTAAAAATTTTATTTACTCATTTTATTTGTTTATTTAAGACAGAGTTTTGCTCTCATTGCCCAGACTGGAGTACAATGGCATAATCACGACTCACCGCAACCTCCACCTCCCAGGTTGAAGCGATTCTCCTGTCTCAGCCTCCCGAGTAGCTGGGATTACAGGTATGTGACACCACATTTGACTAATATTGAATTTTTAATAGAGATGGGGTTTCCCCATGTTGGTCAGGCTGGTCTCGAACTCCCGACCTCAGGTGATCCACCCGCCTTGGCCTCCCAAAGTGCTGGGATTACAGACATAAGCCACCGCACCTGGCCTACTCTTTTATTTATTTATTTATTTAATGAGACAGAATCTCACTCTGTCACTCAGACTGGAGTACAGTGGCATGATCTCCGCTCACTGCAACCTCCGCCCCCCACCAGGTTCAAGCAATTCTCCTCTCTCAGTCTCCCAAGTAGTTGGGCCTACAGGCAAACACCCCCATGCTCAGCTAATTTTTATATTTTTAGTAGAGATGGGTTTCACCATGTTGGCCAGGCTGGTCTTAAACTCCTGACCTCAGGTGATCCACCTGTCTCGGCCTTCCAAAGTGCTGGGATTAGAGGCATGAACCACCATGCCCAGACATATTTACTCATTTTTAAATAAACTTTTAGTCTTTGTATCTGAAAAATAATATTCATACTCTATTTCTTCATATAGAAATAATCTGTCAGCAATTTTATTATTTTCAATAAAAACTTCCATAAGTATAAGTTAATGCATTAATACCTGTGTTACACTTGGGTGAGGAATACTAGTCTACAAAGAAGTAAATATGTATAAAACATTTCTCCCGTGCTTGACTATCATGCATAATTGGAAATGAAAATACCGCTTTTTTTTTTTTTGAGATGGAGTCTTGCTCTGTCACCCAGGGTGGAGTGCAGTGGCATACTTTCGGCTAACTGCAACCTCCGCCTTCTGGGTTCAAGCTCTTCTCCTGCCTCAGCTTCCCGAGTAGCTGGGATTATGGGCACGCACCACCATCCCTGGCCAATTTTTGTATTTTTAGTAGAGACAGGGTTTCACCATGTTGTCCAGGCTGCTCTCAAACTCTTGACCTCGTAATATGCCTGCCTTGGCCTCCCAAAGTGCTGGGATTACAGGTGTGAGCCACTGCACCCAGCCTGAAAAATATCACAATTTAATGAAGCAGTAGAATTTGGCTCCCAGAAACCCTTGAAAACAAGCCACTTCTAATTTTCGCTTTTTCAATGAGGTCATTATTTAAATGAGAATTAAGCAATCTACTGTGTTCAGTGCAGGTCTAACCCTATCAATGAGTGAGCTAATCACATCCTAGAGAAACATTTACTTTTCCACTATTAGTAGGCTTTAACATAAAGCAGCTAACAATAAGCACCTCTATGAGGAAAACTGAGATGATCCGAGAAGTTTTAGGACTACTAAGGTAAAGCTGAAACCTGAAGTATACATACAATCATTTCTGTGCAGAGAAACTATTAAGTATATCTCCTAAGAAGTGTTTCACATTATTACATTAAAAATATTTAAGTTTTTAATCTCTATATTTATTCATTCTTGTAATCTGAAAGTAAACACAAAGTTTCTGGAGCAGAGATCAGAGTTATAATTACTTAAATCAAGAAATAACATCATTTCCCCATACCTAATACCCTATAAACAATACAGTAAAAACCCACTGATTGGTAAGGTTTGAACCACAGAAGAATCCCAAAATTCTGAATCCGTAAATTTGTACAGGATAACTGCCCAGCTGCCACCTTCGCCTAAGAAAAAGAAATCTAATCTACCTTTGGTAAGCAAATTCTCCTTGGGAAGAAAAGGGGAAGATAGCTGAGTTCCTACCCTTTAGAACATAAATAAATGTCTCCAGGAGAAGGTAAGATAAGCATTACTGGGTTTATAATCTTGGAATATTTCCAAACCTCTAGGTTTTATATCCCTTAAGTCAACTTTTAACTTCCAAGGCTTGTCCTTTAACCCAGGTTCTACTTTTCTACACTCAGAAAGCCCTAACCATGTAGAAACATGAACATGTTTACCCTTTTCTTTCTTTCTCTCTCTCTCTCTCTCTCTCTCTCTCTCTCTCTCTCTCTCTCTCTCTCTCTCTCTCTCTCTCTTTCTTTCTTTCTTTTTCAGACAGATTTGCTCTGTCACCTAGGCTGAAGTGCAGTGGTGCCATCCTGGCTCATTGCAACCTCTGCCTCCTGAGTTCAAGCAATTCTCCTGCCTCAGCCTCCTGAGTAGCTGGGATTACAGGTGTGCACCAACATGCCTGGCTAATTTTTGTATTTTTAGTAGAGACAGGGGTTTCACCATGTTGGCCAAGCTGGTCTCGAACTCCTGACCTTAAGTGATCTGCTTGCCTTGGCCTCCCAAAGTGCTGGGAATAGAGGTGTGAGCCACCATGCCCAGCCAATATCTGCTTCTTAATAATACATAGTAAAACTAACCATAGATTTCTATTTGTAGCACTTGTTGATCCCTGACACCTACCTAAAATAGTGGCTTTCAAATCCTTTCTGCAGAGCCTTGGGAATTCCTCAGTGGTGCCCTCAGAAGCCTCTTTAGCGGTGGTAAGTGGGTAGAGGGGTAGTTAAAATAGGAGTACAGTGGGCAGGGTTCTGGAACTCCAATTCCTCCTTTGAATGCAGCCCATTTGCCCTTGTATATTGGGCTTCCAAGTGTAGTTTTTTTTAAAGACAAGGCACTAAAATCTTAGGTATCCTAGTTCAGGCACAGTGGCTCATATCTGTAATCTCAATTTTTTGTGCCGGCCTCTGCTATCGACAAATAGTAATGCTCTATGCTATTACTAACAGTATTTTTGCAATCCCTTTGATAAATCCTAGTCCTCTATTTTAGTTCTGAATAATAGATGTACATTTTAATTTTTAAGGCAGATGGTAAACTTTCCTATGGGACTTGTGAGATTTCATCTTCTGGGGCAAACATTGTTCACAAAATGTTATACTTCACTTCTTGAGGTAGAGTTAAAGAATTTAAACAACTGAATAGCAAAGATTCGTAGGCAATGAAAGTGGCCTAAGATGTAATTATGTTATTTGCCTTTCCTTTAGGCCAGAGTATCTTTGTACTTGGCACATTGGAAAACAGGCTAAAAAGCCTGAAAACAGGTCAGGTGCCATGGCTCATACCTATAATCCCCCCAAAAAAACACGTAATATTTAAAAACTGTAATATTTTAAAAACTATAATATTTTAAAACTATAATTTTTGTTTAATTTTTAAGCCTGAAAACAAAATGTTCCACACCCAACTCTCAAAGCTTTTTACTAGGTTTTTCACTAGGCATCTTTAAAAGCATTTTAAGCAAATACTAATTGCCCAAAATGCAAAACAGTGTCAAGGAAAAGCTCTGCTTCCTCATAACACTTTTTCAATTCCATTACATTACATTCACATCTTTTGCCAACTAGGGTGAAGAGCTTTGAACGGGTTTAAAGAGTTCAGACTGCACTTTTGTTAATATTTTTGCCCTCCAAGCAAGTTCTCCATGCTGATATTTCCAGTGTTGAGAAGTACAAGTACTATATTAGTCATCTTCAATCTTGGCATTACCAGAGTTCCTCTTTCTCCATCTTGTTCTAAAGGATGAACAAAGCTTGAGATACACATTTCAAAACACAAATTGCAGCACAAAGGCCCCCAGTGTTCACCTGAACTGTATCCACTTTTCACCATATACAGCACATGCCAGATAATGCTTTGGTAAAGCATTTCACATCCTGAGTACATTGTACAACATGGCCTGTTGTAGGTGTACACAGACACGTCTCAACTTCTGTAGGCAAGCTGGATGAAGGTTCCAGTTTCTCTTCTTGGATCCCATCCTTTTTCCAAATGGCTTATCTGCTACAATAATATCCACAGAGCCAGTTCTCAATGGCAGATTGCAGATATCCCATTGAACAGCATCTATGGGCAAGCTTCCAGATGGGTTAGCCTTTTTATATTTGACTCTTGGTCAATAAAGATGCGATGTTGTTTGCTTCTCTATTAACAACCAAGGGTTTATTATCACCAGCAGCATGACAACATGAACACATTCAGTAGCCCCCTCTATTGGTATTGCCCCTGTTCCACACATTGGATCAACTATTGTAACTAAGGTAGAGGACCACAGAGGCTGGGTATCCCAGGGCCAAGAGCTGATAGGTCCAAAATGTTGATAGGTACAAAAGAGTCATAGGTCTAAAATGTGTGATACGTCTTCAGTGGAGACTCACTTTAGTCAGTGCAATGCCCACAATGATTTCATCATCATGGATATTCAAAGGAATTGCAACATCAAAATTGTTTGTGTTGGCCTTCCAATTAAAATAGTCTTGAATGTCTCCCGCAGAATCTCTATCAGCCTCATTTGAGGTAAAGCAATGTTTCTCTCTTACTCTGTTGCACCTGACTCTAAACTTTACACTTGAAGCTTAGTTTCTTCTTTTTTGTTTTCATCAGTCTCAACTTTGCAAGATGCCAAATCATTACCTACTAATGTTGCTATCTCCTTTGATGGTTGGATTTTCACAATAACCTAAGATATGTGAATCTAAAACATTGTAGTGGCCAGGCACGGTGGCTCATGCCTGTAATCCCAGCACTTTGGGAGGCCGAGGCAGGCGAATTACCTGAGGTCAGGAATTGGAAACCAGCCTGGCCAACATTGTGAAACCCTGTCTGTACAAAAAATATGAAAGTTAGCTGGGCATGGTAGTGGGTGCCTGTAATCCCAGCTACTCAGGAGACCGAGGCAGGAGAATTGATTGAATGCAGGAGGCAGAAGTTGCAGTGAGCCAAGATCCTGACATTGCACTACAGTCTGAGAGACAAGAGTGAAGTGGCTCATGCCTGTAATCCCAGCACTTTGGGAGGCCGAGGCAGGCAGATCACCTGAGGTCAGGAGTTCAAGATCAGCCTGGTCAACATGGTGAAACTCCGTCTCTACAAAAAATTAGCCAGGTGGCAGGCACCTGTAATTCCGGCTCTTTGGGAGGCTGAGGCAGAAGGATCACGTGAACCTGGGAGGCAGAGGTTGCAGTGAGCCAAGATCATGCCATTGCACTCCAGCCTGGGAAACAGTGCTCCATCTCAAAAAATAAAATAAAACAACAACAACAACAACAAAACCATTGTAGTGAATGAACTCTTAACATCTCTCTCTTCTATTTTGACTTCTTGTCTATCATCAACCTTCCCTTTACCTGAATTCTCAATTTTCTTTTTGAGCTTTGGGTTTTTTCCCCCTTAAAATCAACATTAATTTCCCTTATAAGTAAAGTGTTTGACAATGGGAGTTTTCCAGCCAAGTCTTCAAAATTCTTCAGAATTTCTTTGTTTTTCTAAACTAGTAATCTTGAAACTCCTGAACAACCACAAATAAGTTATCAACTGATCTTGGACAATAGCCTTGAGCCAAATTTTCACTGAAATGACAAAATGTATCTTGCCATGGTCTCTGCTGATTGCATGGTGACCCCAATTTGTCTCTCACTTCATCCACAGCTGTTTGCTCAAAACTGGCTCCAATTGTTGCAATCACCCTTGCAAAATCTAAAACAGTGAGAAAGTTACAACAGTGAAAGGGATCTGACCTAACGGACTCCATCTTGATTCTAACCAGGCTGCGCTTGTTTATTCCTGGGCGTAGGCTGAATTCACTTTCGGTGGAACTTAGTTTAAAGTTCAACTTTGAAACAAAGCCAATAAAAGTCCTTTCCCAAAACAAATCCCTTACTTGCCTGGGGACCAGACTACCTTTGTAAAACTAACAAATTAGCCACAAGATTAGAAATTATGGTTTAGGAGTCATGCACTCAGAGGCTGTAAGATTCTGAACCTTCCAAATTGCTCCTAGGAATAACATCACTGTTATAAAACCTAAGATTGGTGCTGAAGATATTTCCTAGACCCTGCATTGTGATGCACCAACTGCTGCCACCCAGACCAATAATCTGGTTCAACCTGTTCTGTGATCCCACACAGAAACGAAAGACAGCTAGAAAAACCCACTTTGAACCCCACCATGACTTCACCTCTGACCCATTCAATCAGCATTCCCCACACCCTGGCCCCCAACCTGCCAAGTTATCCTTAAAAAATCCGTCTCCAAATTCTCAGGGAGACTGACTGGAGCAGTAAGCCTCTGGTCTCTTGTACAGCTGGCTATGCATGAATTAAACTGTATCTGGGACACTGGGCAAAATGAACACATTGGGCAGTTACACAATGACTCAAGGAAGCTGAGACTCACGTCTGAGGTTACTTTCTGTCACTTGTACAGACATCTGGTTCTCATGCAGGTTTACAACTAGGAGCTGTTAGTGGCTTCTTGAATGTCAGACATGTTGGCAGTGCTTCCAAGATCCCTAACACTGTCCCAGGCTCTGGAATCCAAGGATGGCCATGAGGAGAGATCTTGGAAAAATCTATACTGTCCGTGTGCCATGTCAGGCATACATAACAGTGTTTAACACTAATTCAGTTTCTGCACCTAAGGAGCTCATAGTTACTGTGAATACAATTTTTATCTCCTAAAACAGGCAGCTGAAGCCAGTGAAAAGGACATGTCAGGCAGCCACACAGAGGCTTTCAGCTCCAGCACTCCACTGGCCTCCTGTGCTCAGGTCACACCACTGGAAGCCACCACCAGGTCTTCACTTTTCTACGTCCAGGTAAATCAAAATAAAACTTTCTCCCTTTCTCTTCATCTCTTTTCCCCTGAACTCACCATCATATACATGGTAATTCCCAGGCTAAAGCCTAGGAACGTAACCGCCCAAGGGGTTCACCTTGCCCAATGCCTAGACACAGCTGATTCATCAAGATAGGGGAATTGCAATCCAGAATGAATAATTCTCACAGAGCTGGCTGAACAGAAGACTAGAGGTTTTTGTTGTTTTTTCTTTTTCTTTTTTTTTTTTTTCGAGAGGGAGATTCCCTCTTGTTGCCCAGGCTGGAGTGCAATGGCAGGATCTCAGCTCACTGCAACCTTCACCTCCGGGATTTAAGTGATTCTCCTGCCTCAGTCTCCCAAACAGCTGATATAGATTACAGGTACTCGCAACTATGCCCAGCTAATTTTTTTGTATTTTTAGTAAACATGGGATTTCACCATGTTGGCCAGACTGTCGCAAACTCCTGACCTCAGGTGATCCACCCACCTCAGCCTCCCAAAACACTGGGATTACAGGAGTGAGTCACCGCGCCCAGCCGACTACTGTATATAATAAAGTGGATAGGCTGGAGTCTTCAGACCTTAATTGTATCACTAAGCCTTAGTGGCCGTATTCTACCTTGATTAACTCTATGACTTTTATCTACAGAAGAAACAAAATGTAATGAATTGAATTCCCACAGAATAAAAAAAAAACTGTGTGTGTGTCTCCGTTCATCAAGGATAGAAGCTGAGAAGATAGCAAACTCATCAGCTTGAGATGTCACAGAACATGTCAAAGAGACAGTAAGGAGCAGCAACTACAAGAGGGTGAATGGAAATCACAGGTCCAGGCTACCCATTCAGCTATAATTTAATGAGTCTTAAAGCTCTTTAAGACTCTGCATCCTAGGCCAGGTATGGTGGCTCACGCCTGAAATCCCAGCACTTTGGGAGGCTGAGGAGGGCAAATCACTTGAGCCCAGGAATTCCAGACCACCTTTGCCAACATGGTGAAACCCCATCTTTACTAAAAATACAAAAAAATTAGCTAGACATGTGGTGCTTACCTATAATCTTAGCTACTCGAGAAGCTGAGGTAGGAGAATTGCTTGAATCCAGGAGGCTGAGGTTGTAGTAAGCCAAGATCGTGCCACTGCACTCCAGCCTGGGCAACAAAGCAAGAGTCCATCTCCAGAGAAGAAGAAAAAAAAAATCCCGTATCCTACAACTGATTTCAAGATTCATAGTCAGCCGGGCACAGTGGCTTACACCTAAAATCCCAACACTTTGGAAAGCCGAGACGGGTGGATCACCTGAGTTCAGGAGTTCGAGACCAGGCCAGCCAACATGGCGAAACCCATCTCTACTAAAAATACAAAAATTAGCCAATTAGCTGGGCGTGGTGGCACATGCCTGTAATCCCAGGTACTCAGGAGGCTGAGGCAGGAAAATCACTTGAACCTAGGAGGCGGAGGTTGCAGTGAGCCAAGATGATGTCATTCCATTCCAGCCTGTGCAAAAGAGTGAGACTCAGTTTCAAAAAAAAAAGAAGGAGGATGACAGTTTAGGAGCAGCTCAGGATTGCAGCTCCCAGTAAAAGTGCAGAGGATGAGTGGACGCCGCATTTCCAGATGGATCTTTATTGCCCACAGACCAGGAGATTCCCAGGTGGAGGAGCCCCACGGGTCGCCAGCACAGCTATTTTGGCCAGTGTGGCGGTTCTCCGTACAAAATACACTGGTCTGGTTGCCCTTTTAAGCTGGTGGTTGGAGCTCCGGGAAGGCAGAGTCACCCATTCATCTGATTAAACAGGGGACAGAAACAGGGAGCCAGGCCTGGAGATTCCCAGGCAGCACCATTGTTTCAGCCAGCGCAGGGGGTCACCGCATGGGAAATCACACAGATCCCAGTGCCTTTTCAGCAGGCAACTAGAACACCTGGGAGAGAGTCAACCGTTCAACTTTTTAAAAAAAGTGCTCTGAGGCAGGGAGCCAGGTGATCAGGCTCGGCGGATCTCACCCCGGCCCCCCCCAAGAAAACAGCAATTGGAAACACTCTGGGTTGAGAGTTTCACAGCAAGCACAGCTGAACCTGGGACAGTCCGGCTCTGTGGGGGAGAGGCGTCCGCCATTACCGAGGCACTCCACCCCTACGGAGGTAGCCTGTCATTGCTGAGGCAGCCCGTCGTTGCCGAGGCAACCCGCCACTACAGAGAGAGTCCGCCATTACAGAGGTGGGCCACCATTGCCAAGGCAGTTCTAACCACACCCATATAAACAGGACTGCAGGGAAGTTCACACGGCAGCAGGGTGGAGCCCACAGCAGCGCAGCAAAGCCTCTGCAGGCAGACAGTGACTAGGCTGCCTCCTTGCTGGGCAGGGCAGCCCTGAGGAAAAAAAGGCAGCAGCACAACGGAAACTCATAAATAAAGCCCTAACACCCTGGGACAGAGCACCTGGGGAAAAAAAAGGGATTTATGAGTTCTGCTGCAGCAGACTTAAATGTACCTGCCCAACAGCTCTAAAAAACAGAGCTCACAGCTCAGCACCTGAGCTCCTATAAAGGACAGACTGTCTCCTCAAGCAGCTCCCTGACCCCTGTATATCCAAAGAGTCACCTCACAAAGGACTGATCAGACTGACATTTGGCAGACATCATTCTGAGACAAAGATAGCAGAAGAAGAAACTGGTAGCAATCCTTACTGTTCTGCAACTGCTTCAGGTGATCCCCAGGTAGGCAGAGCCTGGAGTGGACCTCAGCAGTCCTACAGCAGAGGGGCCAGACTGTTAGAAAGAAAAATAAGAAACAGAAATAACTTCATCAACAACTGGATGTCCACTCAGAGACCCAATCTGAAAATCAGCAACTACAAAGATGACAGGTGGATAAATCCAGAAAGATGGGAAGAAACCAGCACAAAAAGGAGGAAAAACCCGAAACCAGAACACCTCTCCTCTTACAAGGGATCACAACTCCTCACCAACAAGGCAACAAGGCTGGATGGAGAAGGAGTGTGATGAAATGACAGACTCAGACTTTAGAAGGTGGGTATTGAGAAACTTCTGTGAGCTAAAAGAACATGTCCTAACCCAATGCAAAGAAACTAAGAACGTTGAAAAAAGATTTGATGAAATGCTAACGAGAATGGACAACTTAGAGAGGAACATAAGTGAATTGATGGAGCTGAAAAACACAACACGAGAACTTTGCGAAGCATGCACAAGTTTCAACAGCCGAATTGACCAAGCAGAAGAAAGGATATCAGAGGTTGAGGATCAACTCAATGAAATAAAATGAGAAGGCAAGATTAGAGAAAAAAAGTGTAAAAAGGAATGAACAAAGTCTCCAAGAAATATGGGACTATGTGAAAAGATGTAATCTACATTTGATAGGTGTACCTGAATGTGACAAAGAGAATGAATCCAAGCTGGAAAATAC
>JAPYYA010005748.1:0-10497 GCA_028533165.1 Leontopithecus rosalia | reverse complement strand
AAAGTCTTCCAGGTTAAACAGCCTACTGCTTATTGGCCAGTCTTGGTGGCTCGTGCCTGTAATCCCAGCCCTTCGGAAAGCTGAGGCAGAAGAACCGCTTGAACCTGGGAGGCAGTGGTTGCAGTGATCTGAGATCGCCCCATTACACTTTAGCCTGGGCAACAAAAGCAACCCTCCAGCTGAACAAAACAAAACAGGCCGGGCACGATGGCTCACGCCTATAATCCCAGCACTTTGGGAGACCGAGGTGGGCCGATCACCTGAGGTCAGGAGTTCAAGACCAGCCTGGCCAACATGGTAAAACCCCATCTCTAAAATAATAATAATAATAATAATAATAATAATAATAATTTGCTTTCAGAACAAGACTTGGGTGTGGATAGCAGCCTGGAGGCTACTGAGGAAAAAAACAGGTTGGGAAGACATTACAAAGGTAGACCCTGTAAGTAGGACCTGCATAACCTGAAATCACTTGGAACCCCCTTAGCCCTCAGAGATCCAGGTACACTTGCCCTCCTGCTTTCAAACTTAACTGTTTTGGACTTCTCTCTGTCCCTGTTCCTGTTCTGACACAGGCAAGCTCTGTTCCTTTTATGTTTTTTCTTTTTATGTCTTTTTGTTTTTTTCCTTTTTGTGGAGAACTGGGGTCTCGCTATATTGCCTGGGTTCAAGCTACCCTCCCGCCTCTGCCTCCCTAAGAGCTGAGATTACAGGTGTGAGCCACAGCGCCAGGCCACTCTGTTCCTTTTTCCTTGAGAACTGGAAGAACCTGCATCACTCAGCAGCTCGGTAAAATTTACACAAGATTGGAAGCATCACCCATAGCCACCCTTCCTTCACTGGGCCATCTCCCTAACACCATTTCTTTTTTCTTTTTTTTCTTTTTTATTCTCTGTCATTAGAAGTCTGGACCCTAATACCATTTCTGCCAGGTGGTTTTCCTCACTGTTAGGAGCCCCCAGTCTACTGCATGTCTCCCGGAGACCAGCCCTACCATCTCCTCTCACTAAAGTTGATAACTTAACTAGAAATGAGGGAAAGAGGCTGAGATCCTAGGTGATGACAATACAATGAATCCAAGGGAAGAAGTTTGGCTGAAAAGATATTTATTTTGTTAGGATGAAGCTATGTCTGAGGTACCTGAGGGAAATTTAACTGGAGGCATCCAGGGGACAATTGAGCACATGGTTTGAAACTCAGAAGTGAAGTCTGAAGAGAGCTAGAGGCTTATGAATTTTCAATTTGTCCCTGGTCGTTGAAGCCAGAAGAGCATGTGAGGTCACCGAAGGAAAGCACATAGTAATGGGAAGAGCAGGGTACAGAATAAACCCAGAGATTCTGGCATTTGGGGAATGAGAGTCCAAAGGAAGCCAATATGGGAAAGGAGCTACCTGAGATTTGACAGCAATGAGGAGAGACATACAGGAGAAGCTAACAGAGGAAGGGACAGCCAGCAGGGAGGATAAACCAAATGATTAAGGGAAGTGCCAATTTGTTTTGTCCACATGGGGCTAGATTGATGACTCAGCATTTCATTGCAGATTGATGATAGAGCAGAAGCCAGGTTATATAAGGTTGAGGAGAGGGCAGGTACAGTGGCTCACACCTGTAATCCCAGCACTTTGGAAGGCCCAAAACGGTGGGTCACAAGGTCAAGAGATTGAGACAATCCTGGCCAACATGGTGAAACCCCATTTCTACTAAAAATACAAAAATTAGCGGGCTGTGGTGGTGCATGCCTGTAGTTCTAGCTACTCAGGACGCTGAGGCAGGAGAATCACTTGAACCTGGGAGGCGGAGGTTGCAGTGAGCCAAGATCGCCCCACTGCACTCCAGCCTGGTGACAGAACAAGACTCTATCTCAAAAAAAAAAAAAAAGAAGAAGAAGAACAAGAAGATTGAGGAGAGAACAGGAACTAAAACAGTGAAGACAGTTACACAGGAAGCTTGCCTGTGAAGGGGAGGGGATAGTAAAGACCACATGAAAGGTAGAGTTGTCCAGAACCATGGCAGGACTCAGTGTCGAGAAGGAAAGTCTACAAAGCAAATGTCAAAGTCTTCAGTAAGCATAGAGAAAAGCTCAGGAGACAGGTGGAGGGAAGGGCAAAGCCCAGTGGCACATGATTTTGGTTAGGAGGCAGCACTGGAGAGCAAGCAAAAAGCCAATCCCACCCCACCCTCAGCCCCACTCCCAGCTCTGTGGTAGGAGGACTTAGGTCATATCCTCAGGGGAAAAGAAAGAGGTAGAGTGTTCCCGAAGGGAGTGACAGTAGAAGAGCCTTTGTTTATACAGGAAAGTGAAGTCTGGGGCAAGAAGGAGAGGCTTGGCAAGAAGGGTTCAGTTACAGGGATGTGCCTGGAAGATAGGCAGAATGGGAAGGCAGAACATTGGTACCTTAGCAATGTAGCACTGATGGCAAGGTGGGCCAGGCTGCCACAACATCTGACTTACAGCAGCATCAGGACGGACACCCGCAGGCCCCAAGTGGTTTCCAGGGCTATGGGGTAACCACTGCTGTCCAATCAGCAAACCAGGACCCTGACTCACTTTTCAGCCTTTCAAATACATGTTAGTAAGAAGTCATTTTAGGCCAGGCGATGTGGCTCACACCTGTAATCCCAGCACTTTGGGAGGCTGAGGCAGGCGAATCACAAGGTCAGGAGATCGAGTCCATCCTGGCTAGACGTAGAAACCCCATCTCGGCCGGGTGTGGTGGCTCACACCTGTAATCCAAGCACTTTGGAGGCCAAGGTGGGCAGATCACCTGAGGTCGGGAGTTCAAGACCAGCCTGACCAACATGGTGAAACCCCGTCTTTATAAAAAATTTTAAAAAAGAAATTTAATAAAAAAAAAAAATAGAAACCCCATCTCGGCCGGGTGAGGTGGCTCACGCCTGTAATCCCAGCACTTTTGGAGGCCGAGGCGGGTGGATCATGAGATCCAGAGATCGAGACCATCCTGGTCAACATGGCGAAACCCCGTCTCTACTAAAAATACACAAAATTAGCTGGGCATGGTGGCGCACACCTGTAGTCCCAGCTACTCAAGAGGCAGAGGCAGGAGAATTGCTTGAACCCAGGAAGTGGAGGTTGCGGTGAGCCAAGATCACGCCATTGCACTCCAGCCTGGGTAACGAATGCGAAACTCCATCTCAAAAAAAAAAAGAAAAGAAAAAAGAAACCCCATCTCTACTAAAAATACAAAAAATTAGCCAGGCATGGTGGCTTGCACCTGTAGTCCCGGCTACTCAGGGTGGCTGAGGTAGGAGAATCACTTGAACCCGGGAGGTGGAGGTTGCAGTGAGACAAGTTCAAGCCACTGCAGTCCAGCCTGGGCAACAGAGCAAGACTCCGTCTCAAAAAAAAAAAAAGCATGGGGAGCCAGGTGCAGTGGCTGACTCCTGTAATCCCAGCACTTTGGGAGGCTGAGGTGGGTAGATCACAAGGTCAGGAGTTCAAGACCAGCCTGACCAACATGGTGAAACCCCATCTCTACCAAAAATACAAAATTAGCCAGGCATGGTGGCGCGTGCCTGTATCCCAGCTCAGGAGGCTGAGGTAGGAGAATCACTTGAACCCGGGAGGCAGAGGTTGCAGTGAGCTAAGATTGTGTCATTGCACTCCAGCCTGGGTGATAGAGCAAGACTTCATCTCAAAAAAAAAGTTATTTTATGTGTTAGCAAAGCTCAGCCCTGTGGTAGCAGATGAGGCAGGTGATGGAAGCAACAAATAGCCCATGAAGACTGCCCATTCTCAGGCCCTCTGCCCAGAGGGGAGAGGGGGCATAGGAAAGCATGTCAGCCCAGGGCTGCCAGCTTCTTCAAAGCAGACTCCTGGGTCAAAGCTATTGACACAATTAGGTCTGAGTTGAGTATGCAAAAAAAAATAGAATGCCAACCGCAGCAACTTAAAAGAAATACACACATACACCGCCACATAGTTGTATTCAGAAATAAGTTCAATGCCTAGCTGAAATCTAATAAATAGACCTTAATTCAACCAGCATTTATTAAGGATCTAGTTAGTATATATTTTCAGATTTGTGTTAAAATTAACAGTTTTTAGTTGGTTATGAACAATGAATATTTGAGCCGGGCATGGTGGCTCACACCTATAATTCAGCACTTTGGGAGGCCAAGGCAGGCAGATCACTTGAGGTCGGGTTTGAGACCAGCCTGACCAACATGGCAAAACCTCATCTCTATTAATAATATAAAAAATAACTGGGTATGGTGGCATGCACCTGTAGTCCCAGCTACTCTGGAGGCTGAGACACGAGAATCACTTGAACCTGGGTGACAGAGGATGCAGTGAGCCAAGATCAGGCCACTGCACTCCAGCCTGGGCAATAGAGTGAAACTGTGTCCCAAAAAAAAGAAAGAAAAAGAATATTTGTATTTTCCAATTTTTGTATGCTTTTTATACTACAAGAAACATTTGCTCAATATCTAGCATTTTTTTCCAGGACAGTTTCACAGCCTCTCTTCTTAAACTGCCCAATTCTAGCCAATTCTCCTTTGCTCTGCACTCAGTGGGCGGCCTCCCTCCCGTCTGCCTCTCTTGTGCTCTGCCAATGCTCTGAAATCCTCCAAACATCCTTTACGAGCCCTCCCTCCCCTTCCCCACAACCATCACCACCCTACACTCACCTCACATTTTCTCCCAGCCTCTTAAGCTCTAATCTGTAAAGCTATGCCCTCCTCTTGGTCATTGTCACCTTCTGTCACAGATCAAGAGTCTCCTCTCTCTCCTCTCCCACTTTCCTGCACCTTCCAAACATTCTCAGCTAATCTTTCTGCCCTTTTTCAACTACTTCTCACTGCTTTGCTGGTCCAAATTCTTTTCTGGAATGAGAGTTAAAAAATTCTATGAAGCTATCTTTATTTGGCTGTGAAGGACCTACAGTTGTGATGATACCTAAAGCCACCATTCCTTTCATCAGGTACCTTACAACCTAGTCCCAACCACCCCTCCAAAATATACAAAATCTGGGTTCTCTCTTTCAAGCCAAACACAATGAAATTTAATCACCTTCTTGGCCAGGCGCGGTGGCTCACGCCAATAATCCCAGCACTTTGGGAGGCCGAGGCGGGTGGATCACGAGGTCAAGAGCTCAAGATCATCCTGGTAAACATGGTAAAACCCTGTCACTACTAAAAATACAAAAATTAGCTGGGCATGGTGGCGCAGCCTGTAGTCCCAGCTACTCAAGAGGCTGAGGTAGAATTGCTTGAATCCAGGTGCGGAGGTTGCCATGAGCCAAGATCACGCCACTGCACTCCAGCCTGGGTAACAACAGCGAAACTCCATCTCAAATAATAATAATAATAGCCCAGTGCAGTGGCTCACACCTGTAATCCCAGCACTTTGGGAGGCCGAGACGGGTGGATCATGAGGTCAGGAGTTCAAGACCTGGCCAACATGGTGAAACCCCGTCTCTACTAAAAATGCAAAAAAATTAGCCGGATGTGGTGGCGGGCACCTGTAATCCCAGCTACTCAGGAGGCCAAGGCAGGAGAATCGCTTGAAACCAGAAGGTGGAAGTTACAGTGAGCCAAGTTCATGTCACTGTACTCTAGCCTGGGCAAAAGTTCGAAAATCTGTCTCAAAAATAATAATAATAATAATAAAATAAAAATCACCTTCTTACTCAACCTCTCTGCAACACATCACACTCCTAAACATTTCTTTTTTTTTTTTTGAGATGGAGTCTCGCTCTGTCGCCCAGGCTGCAACCTCCACCTCCAGGGTTCAAATGTTCTCCTGCCTCAGACTCCCAAGTAGCTGGGACTACAGGCACACACCACCATGCCTGGCTAATTATATATTTTTAGTAGAGACAGGGTTTCACCATGTTAGCCAGGCTACTCTTGAACTCCCAAACTCAAGTGATCTGCCCGCCTCAGCCTCCCAAAGTGCCGGGATTACAGGCATGAGCCACCGCACCTGGCCACTGCTGAAAATTTCTTCCTTCTGAAAACTCCCCACAGTCTTGGTTTCTACCACACTGCATTATCCAAACTTCTCTTGGAGTTCTCACTGCTCCTTGGATTCCTTTGAAAGAAACTATTTTCTTCCACATTCCTAAAGATCTGTTGGTTCCTCTGCCTCTCCCCATTCATGCCTGCTTCCTCAAGTGACTCGGCCTTCCCTTTGCATCCAGGTAGCACTTCAGGTCTTTATTCTACCAGCTGGCAGGATGTATTTAAATATAATTAAAATGATAATGTTATCATTAACACATTGCCATCATCTGTTCCATCCTAGTTTACAAAGTGCTTTCAGCATCTCATTTCCTCACAAAGAGCAAGTACAGCTCCTATTTAATAATTACGGACACACCTAATTATAATTAATAATTATGGCTCATGCCGGTAATCCCAACACCTCAGAAGGCTGAGACGGGCTGATCACCCGAGGTCAGGAGTTTGAGACTAGCCTGGCTAACATGGTGAAACCCCATGTTCATTCATTGTCTCTACTAAAAATATAAAGTTCAAGGACACAAACTAATCTTGCACCACAAACTAACTTGTATTCCCACGTTTCTGTTTATATGGCAGAAAGAACCTTGATTTTTTTCAGGCCAGAAATCACATGCCAATTGTATGCCCCTTCTCCTCCTACCACTCCTTATTTCTGTTTCTGGGTGACATTGAGTCATTCCTCCAAGTGTCTCAGGTCGGCCTTCTTTGTTAGGACATGTCTCCATACAACCTCGCTCTCATCAAACGCATATGCTGACTATTGTACCCAAATGTGGCTTACCTGCTGCCGCTGGCTATCCCTGTTTATTAACCATGACTCATCTCATACTTTCAGATTCAAGAAAACTTTTATACTAACAATACTTCCAGCCTACGAGAAAAAAAAATGACAGGGTTTCAGAAAACGATTCCATGTGGTCTTCATCCTGAAAGTTTTCACTTAAGTTCTCTTTTCAGTTCTATTGACCTAGTAGTTCCACCCACCCCTTCACTTACTGACCACTACCATATGCCCACAATACAGCGGCTGAGCCAGTGCCAAGTTACAGAAAGACCAATGTCACATGACTTCTGCTCTCAGAGAGTCTATGGTCTAAAAAGAAATATGTTCATATGGCCTATGGAAAAGATGGTATGATTAAGTTTAAGACTGTACTGGCCAGGCACAGTGGCTCACGCCTGTAATCCCAGCACTTTGGGAAGCTGAGGCAGGTGGATCACCTGAGGTCAGGAGTTCGAGACCAGGCTGGCCAACATGGTGAAACCCCCCGTCTCTACTAAAAATACAAAAATTTGCCACGCATGGTGGCGGACGCCTGTAATCTCAACTACCTGGGAGAATCACTTGAACCTGGGAGGCAGAGATTGCTGTGAGTAGAGATTGCGCCATTGCACTCCACCCTGGGCAACAAGAGTGAAACTGTCTTAAAAAACAAACAAACAAAAACTGTATTAAGGGCCTACCTTTGCCAGGGGCTGTGGAAGTGGTAAGGCAGGTGGCATAGAGACAGCCCTTAAGGAGTTCACAGCCCAATGCAGGAGACATGTGCACACAGGAAGCCCACAAAACAGGGGATTCCTCCTGCCTGGTAGGTTTTCATGATATTCT
The DNA here is from genome assembly GCA_028533165.1 of Leontopithecus rosalia. NCBI lineage: Eukaryota > Metazoa > Chordata > Mammalia > Primates > Cebidae > Leontopithecus > Leontopithecus rosalia. The sequence goes on along the minus strand of JAPYYA010005748.1, from coordinate 2,900 downwards.
TAGATTGACAGCCACAGTAACCTCTGGGTTCTAGGCCTGAGTCCCTCCTTCATATTCCAGGAGCAGGGAGGAACTGTTTGTGGGGAATGAGAAAGAAAAGGAGGAGATGAAAACCTAGAGGGCTCTGGGGCCAGCTGATGGGAAAGCAGGGGTGACGTGGTTCCCAGGGCAGAAAAAGTGCTGATCTGGTGGCTTGGTATAGGGAGGAAAAAGATGAACCAAGGCTAGTAAACTCGAGTATAAATGAAAGAAAACCCTAAAGATATATTACACAGTGTCTCAAAGCACAGTAAATGCTTGCTAAAACTTTTATACATTTTTTATTATAGCAAATACTGAAAGGTACAAATAAAGAAAAGAAACAGAACTACTATCAACATTTTATCCATATGTATTTTATTCAAATAGGCTCTCATTGTGGACTAAGAACAGAGTTCAGCAAACGCATGTGCCTCAAAATGGGGCAGAATCAGCCAGGGGTGATCTCATGCCTATAATCCCAGCACTTTGGGAGGCCAAGGCAGGAGGATCACTTGAGGTCAAGAATTCGAGACCAGCCTGGCCAACATGGTGAAACCCCATCTCTACTAAAAATACAAAAAGTAGTGGTGGCATGCAACTGTAGTACCAGCTACTCAGGAGACTGAGGAGAGAGGATCGCTTGAACCCAGGAGGTAGAGGTTGCAGTGAGCTGAGATCGTGCCACTACATTCCAGCCTGGGCACAGAGCAAGACTCTTTCTCAATTTTTAAAAAAAGGACTGGGTGCAGTGGCTCACGCCTGTAATCCCAACACCTTGGGAGGCTGAAATGGGCAGATCACAAGGTCAGGAGTTCAAGACCAGCCCAACCAACATGGTGAAACTCCATCTCTACTAAAATTATAAAAATTAGTTGGGTATGGTGGCGGAAGCCTGTAATCCCAGCTACTTGTGAGGCCGAGGCAGGAGAATTTCATGAACCCAGGAGGTAGAGTTTGCAGTGAGCTGAGATCGTACCACTGCACTCCCACCTGGGCGACAGAGCAAGACTCTGTCTCAAAAAAAAAAAGCGGTGCGGGGGGTGGAGAATCAAATTTGGAGTTTCTCTCAGCAATGTTATGTGCAAAGGTAAACACATTGAACTCTGGCTAAATATGGTAATTTCATTCAAGATAAAGGAGTTCCAAGAAGGTTAATCTAACCACCATATATACACTTGGCTACTGTATGTCGGGTCCCAACACCTGATTTCGAATTTTTTATTTTTTATTTTTTTTGAGATGGGTCTCACTCTTGCTCAGGCTGGAGTACAGGGGTGTGATCTCAGCTTACTGCAACCTCTGCCTCCCAAGTTCCAGCAATTCTCCTGCCTCAGCTTCCCAAGTAGCTGGGACTACAGGCACGTGCCACCATACCTGGCTAATTTTTGTATTTTGTAGTACAGTGTTTCACCATGTTGGTCAGGCTGATCTTGAACTCCTGACCTCGTGATCAGCCTGCCTCAGCCTCCCAAAGTGCTAGGATTACAAGCATGAGCCACTGCACCTGGCCTCCAAGGTCTGATTTGTTAACAGTCTTGTTTGGCATCAGCTTACTCCCTAGTGACTTCTGAGAAATCAAGGAGCAGTTGAGGATGTCCTGGTAGACCAGGACCCCAGATGTCAGCTGAAGTCTAGGTGTCAGTCCTTTAGGTGGTTTCCCAGATGAGCCACCGGCAGTGAGGGCTTTTATCCCACCACACACGGTGGGACTGATGATGCCGGCACCATCAGTCCCTACTCTGACCTCAAGTCTTCAGGAAAATGAAAACTTGGTTGAAAACTTGGTTTTCCTTGCAAAATGCACATCTACAGACCTGTGGGAGGAGAAGGGTGGCAGGATCTCGTCCTCCTCCCACCAGAAATAAATGCAAAGCATTCATTCAAATACCCAGATAAATCAAAAAGGAGGCTAAGGGAGGGAGGTCCAGACTGTGAAAGCCAATGAGAATGGAGGAGGCCAAGGAGCCAAGGCTCCAGATGTCAGAGATTGAGGATGCAAGGAGACAAAGAGGCTGAGACTCCAAAGATGCAGAAAAGGTTGTGGAGGCTGGAGAGGCAGAGAAGGCTGAAGAAGCTGAAGAAATTGAAGAAGCTAGTAGGCTGAAGAGGCTGAGGAGGCTGAGGCACTGAGGCTGCCGTGAGAAGGGGTGGCCTGGAGGAGCAGTGCTTGGCTGGAAGGCTGGGGTTCTGCTGTTTGGAGGAAGAGAAGTTCAAGAGCAAGAGCCAAGCATGCCCTATCAGATGCCATCAGTCTTGAACCGGCCTGTCTCTTTAGCAAATGACTCATTCTAATTTCCAAGTCCAAATACAGTCGTGATTTCACAGTTAGCCTCCTTTATGTTGCAAATAAATAGCAGTCCATGACCATTGTGTCATTCTTTGTATCCTTTATAATAACCTCTGGGGATTCATATACAATAGCATATCAAATATTTTGCTGTGAAACATTGCTGTGAAAAGTGAATCATTTTGACAGGTGACCAACAATTTTAGGGTGCTTAACTAAAGTCTAAAATTCACACGCAGGTGATTTGGCTATTTTAGAGAGAGATGACTCGATTAGCAGTTCACCTATGAGGCAGAATTCTATAAAATAATAATTTGATAAGGTTAAAAAAGTTCCCTTTTATAACTCTGAAAATTATACCAAATAGTTTTTAGACTGTGCTATTTGATCTGGACATAACTGAATCAATTTAAGGTCCTGAAAGAGTTTGTACAAATTCAAAGAGGAGGTGGTTTCCAACTATTTGCTTAAATTGCACATTTGGTCATTAAAGCAAATCAGTGTTTTGTCATTGATGCTAGAAAAGCCAACTGCTTTTCAACAAAGCACACAAGAACATAAATTGGGGAATGCATAACCTGTTTAATAAATA
>JAPYYA010005747.1:0-10498 GCA_028533165.1 Leontopithecus rosalia | reverse complement strand
GATGAGCATTTTTTCATATGTTTGTTGGCCTCTTGTATGTCTTCTTTTGTAAAGCGTCTATTCATTTCCTTTGCCCATTTTTGGATGGGCTTGTTTGCTTTTTTCTTGTAAATCTGTTTGAGTTCTTTGTAAATTCTGGATATCAGCCCTTATCTTTCTCCAATCTAGTCAATAGTCTGGGTTTTCCAGGACTCTTTAGACTTAAAGTTGCTAAGGAAATGAGGCACACATAGCTCTGTGAGCCTCTTTGCTTTTTTAGGATGTATGCTCTTGTGTGCATGTACGTGCACACACACACACACACACACACAATATAGATTCCATGGAGGCAGAAGCTGTATTTTCCAAACTTGGCACAATACCTAGCACCTGGTATGTGTTCAATACATGTTTGTGGAAAGAGAGGAAAAAGGAAGGAAGAAAGGAAAGGAGAGTAGGAAGAGGGGAGGTAAGAACAGAGAGAAAGAGGAAGAACGGACAATTTTCCCACTGAAAAACTCATGAGAGCTTGACCTTAAAAATCAAAACAAGGAAGCAAAGTTTTCAAATCCTATTACTTTTAAGGGTTATTGTTCTCATCCAAAAGTGACAAAATTTCTAAGAGATATTTTGGTGCCCTGAATGAAGTTCCCTGAGAGATTGGATCCAGAAATCTGTATTTTGATGAAGTTCTCAGATGAATCTAGCTATTCTTGTTGGGAACAATGGGAACCTTTAGCTGAATTCATGCCTGACTTAACCTATATTGTTGGTGCTCCATTTTTAATTTGACTCTTCAAGTGGGGCAGAGATTTGAAAAGGTAGGAAATGCCACAGAGAGTAGTGTACAGATTTGCAAATGGAAGTCCAGAGGTGCAACAGTAATGTGATAAACCTCCAACAACACAGTCTAGCCTGGGACCCTTTCTTTTCGTTAGTGGTCCTGAGGTTTGTCAACAATGCTATATCATGTGCTCAAGCATATTTTCAAGGCTTGAGGTTGCATTCAGAACAGTTCAGTTTGTCTTACTTGTCAGGTGACAGCAGTGCCTAGTACTTAAAAGTGATGGCCCTAGAAACAGCTGGCCTATGTTTAAATCCTGCCTCCACATAGAAATCCAATAGTTGTTAATGTCTTGAGCAAATGCTTAACCCTGTGCCTTGGTTTTCTCGCTTGTAAAATGGGCTATAAGTGAGATACTTGCACAATGAGAGAGAAGGAGGTAGAATCTGTCTCACAAAACAGATTAATCAGTTAATATATTAAGTAAGTACTTAGTAGGGTCTTCAAAACGGAGCTATTCTTACATATCTAATGTCTTATATATTTTACTATGTACATAATACCTTATATTTATTATTTCTTAAATTCAGTATTTCTCTAGAAATAGAAATTCCATTTGACCCAGCAATCCCATTGCTGGGTATATATCCAAAGGACTATAAATCGTTCTACTATAAGGACACATGCACACGAATGTTCATTGCAGCACTGTTCACAATAGCAAAGACCTGGAACCAACCCAAATGCCCATCGATGATAGACTGGACTGGGAAAATGTGGCACATATACATCATGGAATATTATGCAGCAATCAAAAATGATGAGTTTGTGTCCTTTGCAGGGACATGGATAAAGCTGGAGAACATCATTCTCAGCAAATTGACACAAGAACAGAAAATGAAACCCCGTATATTCTCACTCATAGGCGGGTGATGAACAATGAGAACACATGGACACAGGGAAGGGAGTACCACACACTGAGGTCTATTGGGGGAAATAGGGGAGGGACAGCAGCGGGGGGGAGCGGGGGAGGGATAGCATGGAGAGAAATGTCAAATATGGGTGAGGGGGCAGAAGGCAGCAAAACACACTGCCACTATGTACCTATGCAACTATCTTGCATGTTCTGCACATGTACCCCCAAACCTAAAATGCAATAAAATGAAAAAAAGATTCAGTATTTCTGAGCATCTTTAGCACAAAACTTGCAGACTGTCATGACTCATTTGGCCCTGGGATGAATACCGGTCACACCTGGAGCGCAGAGCTGCAGATGCAGCTGGCTAGTTGTCTACCTGTTTCTCAGTCCTTAAACTTTCCAGTGAAGAAGAATCACCAAGAGAGCTTGTTAAATATGCACACCCCTAGGCCCCATTCTTGGGGCTGTCTCATGCAGTATATCTAGGGTGGGGCCTATCATTTGCTTTCTGAAGCAGGACCCAGATTACACACACCGTGGACCAGGCTTTGAGACATGGCTTTATCCCACTTGGAACCAAGTCTGAGTCCTTTTATCATGCTGCCTCCATCTCTCTGAAAGCATGGAGGTGGAGCATCAGGGACCAAGTCAGAAGTCTCTTCCAAAGTTTGCAGGTCCTAAAGGTGACCACACCTGCCTCTCACCTTCCAGGTCAGAGCCTGGCTTGTCTACACAGTGTTCCTTCTTGACTTACCTGGAGGAATGTTCTCTTGTGGCAGAGTCTAGACTGAGAAAGCTGCTATCCTCATACCATCAATGTATCTCTCTGGATGGAAAGCAAATGTGTCAGGGGAGGTTGGAAAGTCTTTCCTTCTCATTTTTCCCCCCTTTGCCCCTGGTGCAATCCTGCCAGTTGTCTGGAGTCTCACGCACAGTCTTGAAGAACGCACATCAAGTTCTCCATATGTTTCGTGTGAGGAGAAGTGAGGTTGCTCTTTTTCCACGCTCATACTTGCTGGTGCAGAAGCGCGCACGCGCGCAGGTGCGCGCGTGCACACACACACACACACACACACACACACACACACACACACATTCGCGTCCTCCTGGGCATCATGACAGTTCTCAGGAGCATTTCCTCCAAACAGGACACACACTGGCTGACTTCCTCAGTTTGGAAGGACCATCATCCTCTGAAACCTCTGTGACACTCTGTCATGGTACACTTCTTCCTGATGTAGTCACTCTTTAAGAATCATTTACCTTTGGAGGTAAATGCATTTGACACTCCCTTTTCTATGTGACAAATCACTTTTAGCAATACTCATATAATAATCGTGATTTACAACATTAATTTCAATTTTTAAAATACTGCTTAAATTGTGTACCTACACCATGTGGGAACTATTTGTGACTACCAAGCAAAATTATCACATCTTGTAGTTTACACTCAGTTTCATTATTTTAGGTTTTCAGTTTCATTGTTTTAAGTTTTAAACATAAGTTAAAAATCCAAAGGGCCACATAGAACAAAAAATATATATAATTCAAGTTTTTGTTTTTGGACTTGATAATCAGAGTGTTATCATCAACTATTTTGAATCTACTCTAAATCCAAGAATATTACAGGGGCTGGAGATAAGAATAGACTTCAATTAGAGACAAACTCACTCTCAAAACAAATGCATGTAGCTGAGTCCGTAGCGGGCATTATGAAACTGGAGATCTAGAATTAACTTCCCTGTAGAATACAATGTTTATTAAAGGACAACTAATAAAAATGTGCTAATTGAAGTTGGCATGTATATTATTATCAAAACTCAACAGTAATTACAGCAGCTGTTTATAACCTAGACCGGAGGTCAGCAAACTTTTTCTGTTAAGGGCCAGATAGTAAATAGTTTATTCTCTGTGGCCATCTGGCCTCTGTCATGACTACTCAACTTTGCCATTGTAGCAGAAAAGAAAGCTGCCATAGATGATATAATATGTAAATGAATAAGAGTGACGGGTTCCAATAAAACTTTATCACAGAAACAGACGGCCAGCTGCACTGAGCCAAGCCCTAACTTTTTTGGAGAAGTATTTTATCACAGATACTGTTTAGAATTACTGGCTTTTTGTCAGTTTTATTATTGTTTTTAAATTTTCTACAAAAAATGCACCTCCCACTGCCACAGCTGGGCTGTCACCCACTGTCTGCTCTTGATACACTATTACCTGCTTCTCACTGTGGCGTGGGCTCCTGAAGTCAGGCTTGATGTCCAATGCGTCTTGGTGGCCCCAGAACCTACCAGAGGCCCTTGTTTATTGGGTGTGCTTAATAAGCATTTCTGAAATAGATTAACCCATATGTACCTTAGATTTAAACCAAGCTTTGCATTTACTGATTACTTTCATATGACTTATTCAATGTACTCCTAGCAGGCTTTTAACAAAATATGTATTATGTAGACAGTAAACATATTATCTTCATGACACTGAACAACCATCTCCTAATACTGCTCAAAGATAATATTTCCTTATATAAATAAATGTGTATAAATTACCATTTATTTATATCAATAGTATTTTTATATACTACTTATTTATATTTAATGTTTATTCAGTAATAAATATTTAGAAATTAGTATTAGTATTTAGTAATAAACAAATATTAAATGCAAATAAATAGAATATAACACATTTAAATAGTAACTAAATAAATAATTATATATTTTAAACAACTACTTACATATATTTTAAATAACTAAACAAATGTTCATTCAAATACTTAGTGTTGATATATATTTATATAAGATGTAATATACATTTTTATTTAGTAACTAAATACTTATATATTTTAAGTAACTGCTTATATACTTGGTATTTGTATAATATATATTTATATACTATATATTATGTCTTTCTTTTTTTTTGAGTTGGAGTTTCACTTTTGTTGCCCAGGCTGAGTGCAATGGCGCCATCTCAGCTCACCGCAACCTCTGCCTCCTGGGTTCAAGCAGTTCTCCTGCCTCATCCTCCCGAGTAGCAGGCATTACAGGCATGTGTCACTAAGTCCCACTAATTTTGTATTTTTAGTAGAGACAAGGTATCTCCATGTTGGTCAGGCTGGTCTTGAACTGTCGACCTCAGGTGATCCACTCTCCCTGGCCTCCCAAAGTACTAGAATTACAGGTGTGAGCCACCGTGCCCAGCTATGTCTTTTCATTTAGTAACTAAATACTTACATATTTTAAAATAGCTAAATAAATACTTATATAAATACTATTTATATAAATAAATATTGGATTCTCCTTATGAGTACCTAATGCCTTATGATCTGAGGTAATAATAAATACTATTTATATAAATGGTATTTGTTATATACTATATAATTTCATACCATTTATTTGAATAAATAAATAAATGGTATGAAATTATATAAATAAGTAGTATGCCACAAATACTATTTATGTATTTAATTATGGGTAGTTTTGTTTCAATAAATGGATTTCGGGTGCCCATTTTTTTTTCTTCTTTTACTTCCACCTCGTCTTTACTAGATTCATAGTTTCCCAATCCATTTCTTTCTTTTTTCTTTTTTTTTTTTGAGACGGAGTCTCGCTCTGTCACCAGGATGGAGTGCAGCGGCACAATCTTGGCTCACTGCAACCTCCGCCTCCTAGTTTCAAGCAATTCTCCTGCCTCAGCCTCCTGAATAGTTGAGATTATAGGCCTGCACCACCACACCTGACTCTTTTGTATTTTTAGTAGATACAGAGTTTCTTTATGCTGTCCAGGCTGGTCTCAAACTCCTGACCTCAGGTGATCCACCCACCTCAGCCTCCCAAAGTGCTGGGATTACAGGCCTGAGCCACCATGCCTGGCCCAAAATATGTATATACATTTTAACCTGGTAATTGTATCTCAAACAAATTTTCCTTAGAGATAAGTGTATTCAGATGTATATGAAAGAATATTATTCATCATAGGATTATCTATCATATCAAACATTTAGAAATAATTCAATCCTCCATCAATAAATGTTTGGTAAAATGCATTTTTTTTTTTTGAGACGGAGTTTCGCTCTTGTTACCCAGGCTGGAGTGCAATGGTGCGATCTCGGCTCACCGCAACCTCCGCCTCCTGGGTTCAGGCAATTCTCCTGCCTCAGCCTCCCGAGTAGCTGGGATTACAGGCACGCACCACCATGCCCAGCTAAGTTTTTGTATTTTTAGTAGAGACGGATTTTCACCATGCTGGCCAGCTGGTCTCGATCTATTGACCTCGTGATCCACCTGCCTCTGCCTCCCAAAGTGCTGGGATTACAGGCTTGAGCCACCACGCCCGGCCTGAAATGCATTTTTATAGATCCACATGGTAGAATAATGTGTAACTATTAAAAATTGTATTGCAGATTTACGTTTGTTGACATGGAAATATGTTCCATATATAGATGATGTGATTAGAGAAAGTTACCAAACTATATGTCACAGTCTAACTAATGTTTATATTTTTAGTAGAGATGGAGTTTCACCATGTTGGCTAGGATGGTCTTGATATCTTGACCTAATGACCAGCTTGCCTCAGCCTCCCAAAGTGCTGGGATCACAGGCATGAGTCACCTTGCCCTGCCCCTTTCTTGTTTTTTTTGCAAACTTAAAAGCGGCAGCACTTCTACCCCAACAAATGTTTTATGCCTAATCAGAATTCTTTGTTCTGTCTTCTTTATCTGCTTCACAGACTAGTCTCTGAGGCCAGAGCTGCCCATCCTTCTGTCTTGTAATTTCAGTCAACTGTGGAGAAGCCTTTGGCCATGTCACATTAAGAGAACAGGTGCTGCTGCGTCACCCTCTCCTCAGCCGCCGCGTTCCCCACACTGGCAGGTGCTCCCTTTCCTAAAACAGACACCTGTTGGCATTTGCCATCAAGTTGCCCTGTGCAATGTTCCAGAAGACATCTGCCCTTTGTCTGAAATCTCCCATTTTCTAAAGTCTGTTAATTCCTTCTCCTGGGATATGTCTCCTCTTGGCTGTCAGTTTCTTTTGCAGGGTGTGTGCAGATATCCATTCCTGAGACCTGGCAGAGTGTAAGTTAGAAGCAGACATGTCCAGAGCCAGCACCATGCGGTCGAAGGCTAATTTCTCCCTTTTAGCTGGGTGGCCTTGAGAAAATGACCTCTTTAAGTCTCAGTTTAGTTTGTCTTTCAAATGAAGACAGTAGTCCCTGTTTCATAGCGTCAATATAGAGATTCAATGAAATCACATAAGCAAAACAACTGATCTAGCGCCTGCACTTAACAGGAGCTCAGCAAGAGATATGTTATTCTTGGGGCCACCATGTCTGGCTGTGAGGTTTGTGTACTGCACAAAAGTACCCATCCAAAGGAAGTGGGCAGAGGATGAAAGGGTTGGTTTCTATCATTGATCTACCTAGAGGATTCTCCTTTCTACATTTGTCTTCCTGGATGGTTATCTTTTGTTTAATTAATTTGCCAGGCGGGATGGCCCTTGTGACTGGTGCTCCCGACCTCCCTGTAAACCTTTTACTTCTCCTCTCATGCACAGGCCCCTCCTTTCACTCTCTCTAGCCTCTCTTTCAGAAGCTTTGAAAGGCAAACCCCACACGAAACCCAGACATGGTGGTTAGCCCACGTGCTTTCTCAGGCAGAGAGGGGCTGTCTATCACAGCTACCAATAGTGCCACACTGCACCGAGGGGAAGTCCCAATGTCTTTCTCTAGCTTGTGGTTGAGTGGAAGAGTGAGATGTGAAAAGAAACATCCTTGAGGCCGGGTGCAGTGGCTCAAGCCTGTAATCCCAGCACTTTGGGAGGCTGAGGAGGGTGGATCACAAGGTCAAGAGATCGGGACCATCCTGGTCAACAAGGTGAAACCCCGTCTCTACTCAAAATATAAAAAATTAGCTGGGCATGGTGGCGCGTGCCTGTAATCCCAGCTACTCAGGAGGCTGAGGCAGGAGAATTGCCTGAACCCAGGAGGCGGAGGTTGCGGTGAGCCAAGATTGCGCCATTGCACTCCAGCCTGGGTAACAAGAGCGAAACTCTGTCTCAAAAAAAAAAAAAAAATCCTTGAAGTGGGGAGTCTGGGGGGCCACACATAATGTTCTCAGAGCCAGCAGAAGGGCCCCTGCCAGGCCGGGAAATGGGTATGCTTTCAGGGAGGAAGACACAACTGTGTTGAATCTTAGCCAATGGAGAAGAAATGCCCAGATGTAGTCTGATTGAAGAAAACATTACAGGCAGAGAGAATATTAAAAAGTCAGGAAACAACAGATGCTGGAGAGGATGTGGAGAAATAGGAACACTTTTACACTGTTGATGGGAGTGTAAATTAGTTCAACCATTGTGGAAGACAGTGTGGTGATTTCTCAAGGATCTAGAACCAGAAATACCATTCTACCCAGCAATCCCATTACAGGGTATTTACCAAAAGGATTATAAATCATTCTACTGTAAAGACACATGCACACATATGTTTATTGCAGCACTGTCACAATAGCAAAGACTTGGAACCAACCCAAATCAATGATAGACTGTATAAAGAAAATGTGGCACATATACACCATGGAATACTATGCAGCCATAAAAAAGGATGTGTTCATGTCCTTTGCAGGGACATAGATAAAACTGAAAACCATAATTCTCAGCAAACTAACACAAGAACAGAAAACCAAACACTGAATGTTCTCATTTATAAGTGGGAGCTGAATAATGATAACTGATAGATACAGGGAGGGGAACATCATACACACCAGGGCCTGTCAGGGGGTGGGGGGTTAGTAGAGGGATGGCATTAGGAGAATAATGTAGATGATGGGTTGATGGGTACAGTAAACCACCATGGCACGTGTATACCTATGTAACAAACCTGCACATTCAGCACATGTACCCCAGAACGTAAAGTGTAATAAAAATAAAAATAATAATAATAAAAGAAAGTCTAGACCAGTAGGGTTATGCACCTGGCTAAGGAAGGGGTCCTATAAACAGTTTTAGAAGATCTTTTGAATTCTCAAGCCTCCCCTGTTTCCACAGTGTTCCCGGAAGCAGGCAGGCCTGGCATTGCAGAAGCCCTCCCCTCTGAGAGGTGAGGAACATGGGCTCTGGGACCTGACTCTCAGGCTGCGGGCTTTGGGCTGAGTTAGTTCCCAGACAGTTCTCAGGCCTTGCTTGACCCCAGGCCTGGACTTGACTCCTGCTCAGCACTGCTGTAACACGATCTCTGTGGCCACTTGCAGAAGGGCCAAAACCCTGTTCCCAGAAGAGATGCCAGTGGCCATAGGGCAGCTTCTCTCTGGTCAGTACCTTTGCCCCAGTTCGCGTAGGAAAACAGTACTTCTGAGTTCAGCAGAAGCCGTCTCTCGGCTTTCTCCAGGAACTGAGGTAAGGAAGCCATTATGTTGTACGGATTACTTTTCCCCCTAAGTGAAAGTCCAGAGAGAGTCAGAGGCACATTTTTGTGAGTTTTCTCATCACTGCATTGTAAACCCATGCAAAGAATCAGCTCCAGAGCAGCAGCTGGGGACAAAATCCACTCAGCACAGTGTGATACTATAGAAAGGGCTCCAGCCCCTCCTCACTGGAACAAATCCCATTGGTCAGTCCCATACTCAGAACCTTTAATAGCCCCTCATAGATGGCTGGATACAGGCCACTTCCCTGGAGAGCCGCACAGTCGGGGTTAAGTGCATGGATACTCTTGTCCGGAGACCGTTCTGCCTTCACTAGCTGTGTAACCTCAGGCAAACTACTTAGACTTTCTGATTCTTACTTTTCTCTTTTGTCAGATGGGCTGATACCACCACATGCCCCTCAAAGCCACTGCAGGTGACCTGTGAGATCATGCATGTAAGATATTTAGCATTCTGCCTCGCATACAGCAAGCCCAACATGCATGTTGGCTGTTTCTTCCTTAAATGTGTATGATATTTAAAGTTACGAAAGTAGTACTTGCGCAATACTGAACAACTGAAAAATACTAGACTGTGTATAAAAGGAAAAGAGACAAACATGCCCTCTTCCCATACGCTCCCCAAAGAGCCGACAAGTATTCAAAACTTCACGTGTCTCCTTCTAGTCCATTACCCATGCACATGAAGTCTTTTAAAGGTGTATACACGTTTTTCTTCTTTCCACAAAAGAGAAACACAATATACAAATTATCCTGTAACTTGCTCTTTCTGCTTTATATATGGTAGAGACAACTTCATAGTAGTACTCGTAGATTTATCTCTTTTTCTTTATTAACCAGAAAGTATTCTACAACATAACTGGACAGCAGTTTATCCAGCCCATTGCCTACTGATTGACATTCAAGTTGTCACTTGTATGTGAATTGTTTACTATTATCAACACCTGCTAAAATAAGCATCATTGAGTGGACCTCTCCATGCTTATAAATTCCTTTTTTTAAAAAATTTTTATTGCATTTTAGGTTTTGGGGTACATGTGCAGAACATGCAAGATAGTTGCATAGGTACACACGTGGCAGTGTGTTTTGCTGCCTTCTGCCCCCTCACCCATATTTGGCATTTCTCCCCGTGCCATCCCTCCCCCGCTCCCCCCCCCGCTGACCCTCCCCTATTTCCCCCAATAGACCTCAGTGTGTGGTGCTGCCTTCCCTGTGTCCATGTGTTCTCATTGTTCATCACCCGCCTATGAGTGAGTATATACGGTGTTTCCTTTTCTGTTCTTGTGTCAATTTGCTGAGAATGATGTTCTCCAGATTCATCCATGTCCCTACAAAGGACACGAACTCATCATTTTTGATTGCTGTATAATATTCCATGGTGTATATGTGCCACATTTTCCCAG
>JAPYYA010005746.1:0-10499 GCA_028533165.1 Leontopithecus rosalia | reverse complement strand
AGTATAACCTTTAAAGTAATGTTTTATGTAGTATTTTAAAGCACTACTGTTTGTATCTTTAAATATTGAATCTATTTTTCAACATAGTTCCCTAGCTGCTCAAGTGTGCTTTTTCAATATATAGTTGATGCATTATTGAAGGTACTACAGAATAGAAATCTCTGGAGTGCAGAAGTCAAGAAAATAACCTTCATACTGAAAATAGATCCTTAAAACAACAACAACAAAAACCTGTATACACATGTAGTACAGCATACAAATTTTTAAAAGATGCTATGAAGGCACAAGCCAGGCGACTCTTTTGGAAATGTATGAAGGCAGGCCTGCTAGGTTGAAAATAGTCTTAAAAAACTAGTGAAAACTTCATGTATATAAAATATTTCAGGAATACATCTGAACATTCTTCACTTTCAGGTTGCATGTGTGAATCCAACACATTCCTTCTTCATAAATAGTCAAACGTCCCTTCAGTGGCATTTGTGTGGTCTATCTTCACTCTGGTCACCAGCCTCAGTATGTCTGGTAGACGTCGGGAATGGGGACCTGATTGGTAGCAGCGGGGAAGGCCTGAGGCATATAGCCTGTATATCCTCCATACACGGCGGCTGTAGCTGCTGCATTCTTCTGTAGTGTGGCGATCGTGGCTGTGGCCGGAGCAGCAAATGGCACGTAGCTGGCTCTTAGACCCCGGCAGTGGGAATTCTCTGAACGTTTGGAGCCACCGTGTATACAGGAGTTATTGGGAGGTGCTGGAAAGGTGGTGGCATCGACACAGTGGGAATGACAATGGCTGCGGCGGCAGCACTGGCTGGGTCTGGCTGCATGGCAATGGGGCTGGTCTTGTGCTCCACTGTGTGGATTTTGCCATCTTCAATCATTTTAGGGGCTGGAGCTGCTGGAAACATGTAATACTGAGTCCCAATGGCAGGGATGGCTACTGCACCAGGTTTAATGGCAACTGGATTGACGGTAGAGATTTCCAAATTCAGCACAAATTCATATCCTTTTTCTTGCTGCTTTCCTTTCCCTTCATGATATACCACGGCCAGCAGAATATCCCCAGAGGAAGGAACTCCTGGGCTCCGGGGTTCTGTTGCCAGCTGCTCCTTGCCCTTGGCTTCTTATGCTGTCTGCTTTCACGAAGTAGTCCCTGTTGGGCCCGATGAGGGCGTTGTAGGGGTAGCCGTAGTAGGCCAGCGTGTAGGGTGTCACAGGAGTACACGTAGCTGGGCTGCTGGGCCACTTTGGCCCCGCTACCATCCCTGGCCGCCTTCTGGTAGCGCGAGTACTGCTCCTTGTCCACGGGCTTGGCTAGCGTGACCTCCAGGCACGAGCCCTCCAGCTCGATGCGGTTGAGGTTGTTCATGGCTTGCACTGTGTCTTCGCGGCTGGTGAAGTGCATGAAGACATAGTCGCGGATCTTCTTGACGGGCTCCACGCAGCCAGGGTTCAACTGGCCAAAGCTCTTCTTGATGGTGTCCTTGGTGGTCTCGATCATGAGGTTGCGCACGTAGAGGATCTTCACGGTCTCCATCACGTCCTTGTCCACGTCGATCTCGGGATCGGCCCAGTCCACGGCGATCTGGTGGCCCCACAGCTGGACGAGGCCGGGCATGAGCTTGCGGCATGCCATGGTGCCCGCTTGGTGGCTCTTGTACTCCACGAAGGCGAAGCCACGGTTCTTCATCTTGTCGGCCGCGCTGGCTTAGGTGATCACATCCAACACGCCCTCGGTGACCTTGGTGATCTCCTCCAAGATCTCCTCGCGCTTCTTCGTCTTGGGGATGCCGCCGATGAAGAGGCGGCAGTTGTCCACGCTGCAGCACACACCTAGCAGGCGGCCTAGGTGGATCTCGTGGTTGCTGAGCTCGCGCACGGTGCACTTGTCCTCATGCTTGTGGCAGCACATGACGAAGGTGTAGTTCTTGCTGTCGAAGTCCATCATGAGGCACAGCTCGTAGTGCGGCCCATGGTCTCAAACCCCGGCACCAGCTCATCCTCATAAACGTGACGCGAGATCTTGCCCACGAAGATCTCGCAGCCGCGCTGGGGGTGTGGGCCCTCCCAGCCGGGCAACGGGCCGCTGTACTTGTGCTGCCGGTTCTCCTGCACCATGCTGAAACCTGTGCGCTCCCTCAGCACCAGCAGCGCTGCTTCGTTGGGCGTCCCCACCACGCCCTCGGGCTCCTTAGCCAAGGACCTGGTGGCTGAGTCGCTGCTTATGGCTGCAGTGGAATCCTCTGCAGTCATCATAATGTCAAAGGTATCCACAGCTGGCAGAAACCAAAACCACCAATTTAATTTGTATGGTCCTTTGCAATATGCAGAACAAGAGTAGACAGGCAAATTCAGGCCGCTTCTTCGGAATTTCTCTGTTCAACTTTTGGAGTGCCCTTTGAGGCAAATCCTTATGTGGCTGGTTTCCATCCCAATGTCCTCATGTGGCAGAAGCTTTGGGTTAGTCCTGGTACTAAAGGGCAATTCCTTTGCCCATTTTTTGATGGGGTTGTTTGTTTTTTTCCTGTAAATTTGTTTAAGTTCTTTGTAGATTCTGGATTATTAGCCCTTTGTCAGATAGGTAGATTGTGAACATTTTTTTCCTGTTCTGTTTGTTGCCCATTCACTCTAATGATAGTTTCTTGTGCTGTGCAGAAGCTCTTTAATTAGGTACCATTTGTCTATTTTGGCTTTTGTTGCCATTGCTTTTGATGTTTTAGTGGTGAAGTCTCTGCCCATGCCTATGTTCTGAATGGTATTGCCCAGGTGTTCTGCTAGGGTTTTTATGGTGTTAGGTCATATGT
The DNA here is from genome assembly GCA_028533165.1 of Leontopithecus rosalia. Taxonomy (NCBI): domain Eukaryota; kingdom Metazoa; phylum Chordata; class Mammalia; order Primates; family Cebidae; genus Leontopithecus; species Leontopithecus rosalia. Next base: position 7,698 of record JAPYYA010005746.1, on the reverse strand, counting down.
TTAAATCTTTAATCCATCTAGAGTTAAATTTTGTACAAGGGGTAAGGAAGGGATCCAGTTTCAGCTTTCTGCTTGTGGCTAGCCAGTTTTCCCAACACCTTTCCACATTGCTTGTTTTTGTCAGGTTTCTCAAAGATCAGATGGTTGTAGATGTATGGTGTTACTTCTGAGGCCTCTGTTCTGTTCCATTGGTCTTGTTTTTGTACCAGTACCATGCTGTTTTGATTATGTAGGCCTTGTAGTATAGTTTGAAGTCAGGTAGCATGATGCCTCCAGCTTTTTTTTTTTTTTCCTTTGGATTGTCTTGGCTATGCAGGCTCTTTTTTGGTTCCATATGAAATTTAAAGTCTTTTTTTTCCCCCCCAATTCTGTGAAGGTCAATGGTAGCTAAATGGGATAGCATTGAACCTACAAATTACTTTGGGCAGTATGGCCATTTTCATGATACTGATTCTTCCTAACCATGAGCATAGAATGTTTTTCCATCTGTTTGTGTCCTCTTATTTCCTTGAGCAGTGGTTTGTAGTTCTCCTTGAAGAGGTCCTTCACATCCCTTGTTAGTTATATTCCTAGATATTTTATTCTCTTCACAGCAATTGTGAATGAGAATTCACTCATGATTTGGCTGTTTGTCTGTTATTGGTGTATAGGAATGCTTGTGATTTCTGCACATTGATTTTGTATCCTGAGACTTTGTTGAAGTTGCTTATCAGCTTAAGGAGATTTTGGGCTGAGACCATAGGGTCTTCTAAATATAGAATCATGTCATTTGCAAATAGAGACAATTTGATTTCCTCTTTTCCCAATTGAATACCCTTAATTTCTTTTTCTTACCTAGTTGCTGTGACCAGAATTTCCAATACTATGTTGAATACGAGTGATGAGAGAGGGTGTCTTTGTTTTGTGCCTGTTTTCAAAGGGAATGCTTCCAGTGCATTCAGTATGGTGTTGGATGTGAGTTTGTCATAAATAGCTCTTATTATTTGGAGATATGTTCCATCAATACCTAGTTTATTGAGAGTTTTAGCATAAAGGGCTGTTGAATTTTGTCAAAGGCCTTCTCTGCATCTATTGAGATAATCATGTTGTTTTTGTCTTTGGATTTTTTTGTGTGATGGATTACGTTTATTGATCTGCATATGTTGAATCAGCCTTGCATCCCCAGGATGAAGCCTACTTGATCATGATGGATAAGCTTCTTGATATGTTTTTGGATTTGGTTGGCTAGTATTTTGTTGAAGATTTTTGCATTGATGTTCATCGTGGATATTGGCCTGAAATTTTCTTTTTTTGTTGTGTCTCTGCCAGGTTTTGGTATTAGGATGATGTTGATCTCATAAAATGAGTTAGGGAGGATTCCCTCTTTTTGTATTGCTTGGAATAGTTTCAGAAGGAATGGTACCAGCTCATCTTTGTACCTCTAGTAGAATTTGGCTGTGAACCCATCTGGTCCTGGACTTTTTTTGGTTGGTAGGCTATTAATTGCTGCCTCAATTTCAGATCTTGTTATTAGTCTAGGACACTTTCTAGCATCTCAGGTATAGTAATGCTAAACATGTATTATAGGAAAAATGACCAGAAATTTTCAAAGGGCAATCTACATTACCTGAAAATGAAATGGAAACATATATTCTTTTTTTTCTTGATAATGTGCTTTTTAATTGTACTCTTTTCAAAAAAGTATCTTCTTTCTCAGTAAAAATAAAAAAGACAAGGCATGATGAAGACCTGCTCTAACCCATCAGGGCGGTGAGCTCGGTCCTGGAGGAGGCCGGGCCAGGCTTCTTCAGAGGCCCCTCCCTGGGTGGTCCAGCACCATGGTGGACGGCAGGGAAGGCTCTCCCTGCCACAACCCTAACCCCCATCCCAGCCCTTCAGAAGGCCTGGACTTCTACATCCCTTCAGTGGGAAGCTACCTTGGGCACACATCATCATTCAGGTGGACATGAGGCCACTCTTCTCACCCTTGACCTTGAGGAACTCCGTCATGCTGGAGAAATACTTTTGATTGGCCTCAGCCACCTTCTTCTCCGTGGCCTGTAGGTTCACAATCTCCAGGCCCTGGAGTGGGGTGAAGGCCACGCTGGAGGCAGTGCCCGAGGAGCGGTAGTGGATGGTGGACTTCCTGCCATAAACCACGCTCTGCTTCTGCAGGGTCTGCTGCAGCGTCTTGGAGATCCTGGCCTTGGTGGCCTCGTTGACCTGTGTCTGCTGCACGAGCCCACTGCCCGACTTGCCCAGGTGGCCCATACTGAATCCCAGGTCCTCCTGGTAGGCGTCCTCCTCAATCTCTCAGAAGCTCATGCGGTTGGCCTGTTTCCGGATCTCGGTCAGCCCCAGCCGCTCCTTCAACTTGCGGTACCTGCGGCCGCCTTGCTTATTCTGCTGCCCATCCAGGGGCGCGGACAGCGGTTTCACCTGCTTCACAGGCGGCCGGTCTTGCCACTTGTCGAATTTGTGCTCGATCTCGTCCTTGAGTTCGTAGCCCATCTTCCCCCTGTGCTCTCATCGAAACTGTCTACATGGGCTGCCAGCATGCACTTGGCCACCACTAGCAGGGCCGCTTTCCCCCAGAGATCCGGGGGCAGGGACTGCACGATGTCGCTGTGGTAGATGTAGCCGGTGTGGGGCAGCACCGAGGTGGAGGAGAAACCCGACAGCGTCTTGCGCTGGGCCTCAAGCAGCATGATGTTGCAGGCAGGCATCTTGGAGAGGTTGGTCAGGCCGCCGGCCACACCCATGATCTTGGCAGCCGTGGACGCCCAGATCATGACGGACAGGTTGGGCGCTGTGAAGGACAGTTGGGACTCCACGTACTCGTAGATGCGGTGTTTGGAGGCGTTCAGCTCCAGCACCATGTCGCAGACCTCCTCCAGCCGTTCCAGCAGACCTCCTCCAGCCGTTCCAGTTCCAGCTCCTCCTCCGACAGCTGCTGCCCCTGTGTGGTGGAGGCGGTGACACTGACGACTGTGATGGTGGCATTGGTGAGGATCTGCTGCAGGTTCTCATTGTTCTTGCACTTCTCCAGGCTGTTGCCCAGCTCCTTGACCGTGCGGATGTAATCCAGTGCATTGGGGACCAAGGACTCCAGTTCAGGGAATCTCTTCGAGTACTTATCCTAGATGAACTTACGGATGATGTTTAGCTTGTTTTCTATCTCCACGGTCAGGTTGTTGGCATCCACAATGACGTGGTATTCAGGGGCTGCCTCCACTGGTCCCATCACTTCTGAAGCTTTGGCTCGCTTGCTGATTTACTCCTCAATCTTCATCATAATCTCAACAAATATCTTACTGTCCTATAGCTTGGCAATGGTCTTGACTGAATCCTCGGAAAGATCCAGCTGTGTCTCCTCCTGCACATCCTGATCCCTGGCTCCTCTTCCTTCTCCCCATAGCTTCCTCCTTCCTCCTCTTCTGCTGCCTCTTCTAGATTGGCTAAGAGCTCATCTGCCAGAGACATCCCGAGGCCTCTGCTCGCTGCGCACCACGGTTTCTAAGAAATAAATGTCCCCTGAAACATATATTCTTTAGTCAAACTTACAGTTCCAAAATAAGATATCCATCTTCCATAGAGAAGATCCATGTTCTCCAAGTTCATTCTTCCAAGCAATTGAGTGATAAAAATTGGGGTCTTCTCACTGATCTGCACACCTGTAAGAAAGGATGAACACAGCAGATTAAACATATCTAGCTAAGTTCCCACCCACAGCAGTATAGATGTGACCAACTCGCCCACTGTGAACACCATCACAGTACTCATCAAGTATATTTACATATAGCACCTTATAATATAATTCCAACCCATTTTTAAGTAACAAGAAATAATTAGTAATTAAATTTGACTTTGCCATACCAAATTCAATAATAACCTCACTCTCTCCCTTTTATTAATTCTTTTAACAAGTATTGAACATGATGAGATCTATGTGAGATCTTGTAACTTTCTCAGTAATAATTTTTGCACTTGCCAATGTTCCCAGTTGTATTAAATTATCAATAGTTAATTTAGATTTTGTGCATAGTGCTAGCTCAATGAGCTTCTTTCCAGTAAGTTGTTATGTATTTCCAGGTTGTCCATAAAATACAATAAGTACCTGTCTCAAATTCCATAACAATTACACTGACATGAAATGTGAGCAATCCAGAATGGTAGAGTTGAAAGACTTCTATTTACAATTTGAGAAACACCATTTTTCAACAGAAAAATGAAGAGAAGATATAGTGAAAAAGTGAGGGATCCAAGAGTTTTAAGTCTTTAAAATACAGACTTTTTGTGTAAATGTAACACCCCCCCATCCCACGGCTGTACCTCATAAACTTGTAGAAATGGCCAAGAATTAAAGGAGGAGGAGAAGGAGGGGAATATTTACATAAGCATTTAAAATATAGTAAGGATATCATCTGGATTTTATAGATTTCAAGGAAATTCTCTTGGAAACATTGTACATGGGAAGAGATTAAAGGATGGAAATGGAGCTGAATGATATTTTCAGAGGAGAAAATTGAAATCATCTTGAATGGCAATAAGCACTCAGCAAATGTGCAACACCAAAACAAGCACTTTTAAGGTAAATTGCCAATTTAAAATATGAAATCTGTAGGTAAGCTATCATCAGCAGCATCAGTAATTAGAGAAATAGAGATTTCATTATATTTTATAATAAAAAGTGTTTATTCTGAATTTAAAATGTTAATAGAACATATCCATTTATTTGATGCTCCAAACTATCATATGAGCTACTATTATCCTGTTATATAGATGAACAGATTGAAACAGGTGCATCATATAATCTGCCCAAAGTCACACAGCTAAAAGATAGCAGAGCTAAGTACGTGTTCTGGTTCCAGAGTATGTGCTTCTCTGATCTAACAACTATTAAGTACATCAACAACAAAAGCATTTTTACTTTCTATAATTATAATACAGTCAAATTAAAATGAAATAATAAAAAGTAACCGAAAGAAACTATTATTTCTAAATTAAGAGAAAATCATTCTTTGGGAATCCTTGAATCAAACAGAAAATATAAAGTAAACCATTAGAAATCTGGGTATTAAAGGAAAAAGTGCTTTGCATCAAAATCAATGGTGTTCAGCTGTAGTAAAAAAAACTGTAAAACCTTGAGTGTGCCTATTACTGAATGAAACCGTGAATATATTTTTTAAACACAAAAAAACAACTACATATATTAGAAAAATGAATTAATGTGATAAAAGATGAAATAAATGAGTTAGGTGCACAAAGTAATATAAGAAAGAATATAATATAAATAAGAAGCAACAAAATAGATAAAATTTTTGTGGGCGTGATTTACAATAAAGAGAGGGAGCCAAATTGTGAGATAGCGGCTAACACAACTCAGCACACATCTGGAAGAACAGTTCCCTATTTTAGAATATCATCAGAAATAAAGTTTATTCTATTAGAAAATTCTAAACAATCTTAAGAGCATGCTTAGATAGCCCCACGTACAACACAGGGGCAGGTGAGACATTGTTTTAAGGCTGGAAATGCAGAAATGTAAGAAAGGTGGGTATGTCAAAAATGCCACAAAATAGTAAATGAGTTGACTAAATAAAGGGCTTGAAAAAAAATTGCTTGGACTAGGAAAGGCAACATATATAATAAAAGAAATGTTTGTTTCTATATGAACAGTAAAATACAGGTAATTAAGAGTTCTCAATTCCAAATTGACAACAAAAATATGAAGTTACTCAAACCAACTAGTAATTAGGTAACATAAGTTAAAACAAGCTAAATTTGGGTCTATCAAAATGGCAAACATTTTTAAAGCTTCTAACTATATTGCTGGAAGTAATTTGGGAAATACAGTATTCTCATATACTTCTGACAGAAATTTGAAAGCTTAAAAACTTTTAGAATATCAAGACTTAAAATTTAAATTATTTATGAACATTTACCTATATTTCCTTTGAATCAGGAAGCTTCCTCTAAGAGATTTATTTCAAATGAATAAAACATCTCCTATATAAAGGTAGTTTTAAAAAATTGTTTATTGCTGTATTTTCCACACAGGGTAAAACAATGAGACATTAGCTGAATGAATTCCCATCGTTGGGTAACATGGTTGACTGAACTCTATCAGAACCACCCAATAGAATAATGTACTGCTGATGTGGAAGAATTCCACTGTACCTTTCTTTGCCTGTGTTTCCTGTATAAAGGCAGGTTACTGCTCCTCCTTGCCAACTACTGATATAATATTTACCTACAGGATATTCAGTAAATGTAATGTGTAACTTTAGGACAATTGGACTTAAAATATGAACAGTGTGGCATACACAAGCTTCACTTTGGGTAGTCGAAAGGCAATTCTCAAAGAGACAGGAAGAGTTGTCACTTAAGGTTAAGATGCTGCAGAAGGAGAGAGCAAATGATGATGTCAAATATGAACTGCAAGTTTAGAGGAATATAGTGCATGATCTGAATTGCAGATGATTTCAAATAAGCTGTTTTCATAAAAACAGTTCCAGGTGGCATGGAGAGTAGTATCACAGACTCATTTAAAGGATGATTAATGATTTTCCGGAGAAAAATCAGGGAGGCCACCTAGACAGCGTATAAGCCAATAAAGCCAATGATAATCTTTCAGATTCTGAAAATCCCATGAGTCTATAGTTGGATAACAATTTACATGGCCTATGGAATGAAAAAACTGTTGTAAAACACTCTATTTTCTTTTCATTCTCATTTGCCTGTAATCTCCATTATCAATAAAAATAGTATTATTAAGCCTGTTTTATAAATTAAAGAAAGAATATTAATGTAAAGTGAGTGAGAACTTTTTTTTTAGTAAAGATCATGGTCTGTACCTGTGAAATAAATTGATCCCATATTTTGTTGTTGCCTTTCTCACAATTGCTTGAAGAAAAATACTCTCTGCCCACCCAGATTTGGGTTTCTCTTGCACACGTTAACCACAGCCGTACCTAATGGGTGAAGGTGCATTTATGATTAGAGATAAGCAATATTATAGCAAGCTTTTATGGTCTTCTTCAGAAATCATCTATGAAATCTCCAAACTGTGAGTGACCCAGTCTAAATAAATTCAATTAGACAATTTCACCTATGGGTGAGGGTTTAAGTTCCTCATACAATTTAGGTTAAATTGGGCATTTGATCTGTCAGGAAGATTTGGCTGCTAAAAAAAAGTCAAATTTAAGGTAATGCCTAATCTAAAATAATTTGAAATCTCAGTGAATATGATTTAATAATTAAGTTTTAAAATTCCATTATAATTTGATAAAAATATTATAACAATTGGATGCAGCACCTCCTTTTCCTCAGAAAACATATATGTATCTAAACCTTGGGTGATTCAGGAACTTGAAACATTTCCAGATCAATACGTGAAACACCATTTTTCATTTACCATTCAATATTTATAAAGGCTATGGGGATCGGTATGAACTGGTCATGCTTTGGCCAAAATTACAAAACCTTATTGGATGGGGTTGAATAAGAATCACATTTTCTGATGAGTTCGTGTCCTTTGTAGGGACATGGATGAATCTGGAGAACATCATTCTCAGCAAATTGACACAAGAACAGAAAAGGAAACACCGTATATACTCACTCATAGGCGGGTGATGAACAATGAGAACACATGGACACAGGGAAGGGAGCACCACACACTGAGGTCTATTGGGGGAAATAGGGGAGGGACAGCGGGGG
>JAPYYA010005745.1:0-10501 GCA_028533165.1 Leontopithecus rosalia | reverse complement strand
AACGCAGCAGGAGGCATCACACTACCGGACTTCAAACTATGCTACAAGGCTACAGGAATCAAAACAGCATGGTACTGGTACCAAAACAGAGATATAGACCAATGGAACAGAACAGAGGCATCAGAGGCAACACAACCTATCTACAACCATACAAGCTTTGATAAACCTGACAAAAACAAGCAATGGGGAAAGGATTCCCTGTTTAATAAATGGTGTTGGGAAAACTGGCTAGCCATGTGCAGAAAGCAGAAACTGGACCCCTTCCTGACACCTTACACTAACATTAACTCCAGATGGATTACAGACTTAAACATAAGACCTGGCACCGTAAAAACCCTAGAAGAAAATCTAGGCAAAACCATCCAGGACATAGGGGTAGGACGTCATGATCAAAACACCAAAAGCTTGGCAACAAAAGCCAAAATGGACAAATGGGACCTAATCAAACTCCAAAGCTTCTGCATGGCAAAAGAAACAGTACTAGAGTGAATCGGCAACCAACAGAATGGGAAAAAATATTTGCAGTTTACTCATCAGACAAAGGGCTGATATCCAGAATTTACAAAGAACTCAAACAAACTTACAGGAAAAAAACAAACAAGCCCATTCAAAACTGGGCAAAGGATATGAACAGACACTTTACAAAAGAAGACATACATGAGGCCAACAAACATGAAAAAATGCTCATCATCACTGGCCATTAGAGAGATGCAAATCAAAACCACATTAAGGTACCATCTCACGTCAGTTAGAATGGCGATCATTAAAAAATCAGGAGACAGCAGATTGTGGAGAGGATGTGGAGGAATACGAACACTCTTACACTGCTGGTGGGAGTGTAAATTCGTTCAACCATTGTGGAAGACAGTGTGTCGATTCCTCCAGGACCTAGAAATAGAAATTCCATTTGACGCAGCAATCCCATTACAGTGTATATATTCAAAGGACTATAAATCTTTCTACTATAAGGACACATGCACACGAATGTTCATTGCAGCACTGTTTACAATAGCAAAGACCTGAAACCAACCCAAATGCCCATCCATGATAGACTGGACTGGGAAAATGTGGCACATATACACCATGGAATATTATGCAGCAATCAAAAACGGTGAGTTCGTGTCCTTTGTAGGGACATGGATGGACCTGGAGAACATCATTCTCAGCAAACTGACACAAGAACAGAAAATGAAATACCGCATATTCTTGCTCATAGACCGGTGATGAAAAATGAGAACACAAGTACACAGGGAAGGGAGTACTACACACTTGGGTCTACTCGGGGGAATAGGGGAGGAACAGCGGGGGGCAGGAGTGGGGGAGGGATAGCCTGGGGAAGAATGCCAAATGTGGGAGAAGGGGAAGAAGGCAGCAAAACACAGTGCCATGTGTGTACCTATACAAATATCTTGCATGTTCTGCACATGTACCCCGAAACCTAAAATGCAATAAAAAAAAGCATCATCTGTTAGTACCAAAGCAGTTTCAAAAAGAAAAATGGGGGTGGGAGGTGGAAATGCATTTCAGTCTACTGGAAAAAGAGACAGGCCTGGATATTCTTGGAAGCCAAGAAGACAAAAGTTTCTTTTCAATAGATACAAAGAAAGACAGTTCTTTATTTTTGTGTATCCAAGGAACAAAAGTTTCCTGTTGGTAAGATGTTCTGGAACACAGCAGGGGCCATTTTCTCACAGTCCTCCCCAAGGCACAAGGTTTCTATCAACTCCAAATACAGACCGGCTTGGATATGTATGTGAGTCAGGAACACAAGGTCCTCATCAGGCTTCCCTTACAGAAGGGAAGGTTATCCAAGCCAGAGCAGTTCCCAAGGAGGACAAAATTAATGGTTTAAAAATATAAAATATAAACAGTTTCAAAATGTAAATTAAAATTTTCTACTGATGCTTTTCATAAAAAAGAATGAATTCAGATCCTTTGTGGTTTAGAGATGCTCTGTAACAACAGGACTTTAGACTTCAAAATAGGCAGCATATGAAATAATATATTTCACTTATTTTGCCTGAAAGATTTTTTTTTTTGAGACAGAGTTACTCTGTTGCCCAGGCTGGAGTACACTGGTGTGATCTCAGCTCATGGCAACCTCCACCTCATGGGTTAAAGTCATTCTCCTTCCTCAGCTTCCCAAGTAGCTGGAACTAAAGGTAGGTGCTGCCACACCCAGCTGATTTTTGTATTTTTAGTAGAAACAGGGTTTTGCCGTGTTGGCTAGGCTGGTCTCAAACTCCTAACCTTTAGGGATCCATGTGCCTTGGCCTCCCAAAGTGCTGGGATCACAGGTGTGAGCCACTGTGCCTGGCCCCAAAAGCTTTCTAAATGATTCTTAGTAGACCCAGAATTTTCATTTTCCAGAGTCAAACATATAGTTTCCCAAATATTTGTTACCAGTTATTTTTTTTAAAGAGTAAGGTCTAGTTATGTGAATTAGTCAATAAGCATTTGCTGAGTGCCTACTATGGGCCTGACTCTTAATAGGTCTTGGGGATTTAAGGATGAATAAAATATAGTCACTGTCTTTGGGGAGTACATACTCAGGTGCCAGAGAAAGACATATAAGCAACAATTACAAGCAAATGCTTCAAGAATAGCAAGTGCCTTATAACGTGTGGGAATCAGGAAAGGCTTCATAAGAAGAAATATTTTGAGCAGTACTTTGTAGGCAATGAGGGATGAAGGTAAGCTGAGGAGGGGAAGAATGGGAAGAGAAGTGAAAAGTGTTCTCCATTTGGGCTGAGGGAACAATGTTGCAATTCACATAATTAAAAATACACAACATATCTGGGGACGTAGTTGCTGGCATTGGTTTATATAAGAGGTAGGTTTATTGGTTTATGTAAGTTTCTTGCATTGGTTTATATAAGAGGTAGGTTCAATTCAATTGAGGTAGATCCTGGGTGGAGGGCATGTGAGCTTTGAAACCATGAGATTTTGGGATGAAGAGAATTTCAACGAAGGGAGACAGGTTGGGAGGCAATTGCAGTAGTCAAGAATAGAAATGATAAGGTCATAGGAGCTAGCATCCTCATTCTCTACTCTGTATATCAGCAGGCATCTGAAACATCTTGAATGTCAAATGCATTTAAAAATGAATTTTAGCTTGTCAGCAATAAACTGGCATTTATTGATTGTTCATCATATTCTTAGAGTCACAACATTCTATGATTGGAGTAATGGAAGTCACGCATCTTTGAAGCTAGCTATTTTGTGCATATTCTAATTTTACCACTTCCTCTTTCTAATATACTGAGAAAGTCACATAAACTCTGTGAGCCTCAGTTTTCTCATCACTAAAATGGAGATAATGACATTTACATCACAGAGTGGTTCTGAGGGTTAAGTGAGTAAGCCCAGCAGTACCTGGTGCTAATGTGCTCACCCCTGCACCTGCCCTAACCCCATGCCCTATGTGGGTGTGAAGTGTGGTTTTTCTTTTATGACTGATTATAGATTTTCACTGAATTTATTTAAATAACCTTTAAAATTTTGTGACATCTCTGGGGAAATGGGAAACATTTGTGGGATTGTATAGTTGAGGTTTGCTCTATCTAGTTCAGTGATTTCTAGCCCAGTGACTCTTAGCCCTATTATATATTGATATCCATTTGGAAGATCTTTTAAAAATTATGATTCTTGGCTTTCACCATCTCCCACAGCTTAGAATCACTTCTAATTCATTTAAAGAAATTTTTCGGGCCGGGCGCAGTGGCTCACACCTGTAATCCCAGCACTTTGGGAGGCCGAGGCGGGTGGATCACGAGGTCAAGAGATTGAGACCATCCTGGTCAACATGGTGAAACCCTGTCTCTACTAAAAATACAAAACATTCGCTGGGCATGGTGGCTCATGCCTGTAATCCCAGCTACTTGGGAGTCTGAGGCAGGAGAATTGCTTGAACCCAGGAGGCGGAGGTTGCAGTGAGCCGAGATCGCGCCATTGCACTCCAGCCTGGGCAACAAGAGTGAAACTCTGTCTAAAAAAAAAAAAAGAAATTTTTCTGAAGAGCACACTGATTTGGGGCCATTGTGTTAATTTTTCACACAGACTATAGTTACTGATCTCAGAAAATCGGAATGAGGTCCACAAGATGTCCTTTCATAATCTGTGTTGAATTTGCAGGATCATGCTGAAAATTTGGAATCGCATTAAACTTGCCATAAGACTGTTCCCCTAATACCTTTTTGCTTAAGTCAGTTTCATTGTGAGAGATTTCTTTTCTGGGTCATAAAATGAGCTAAGTTTTTTTTTTCCTAACGGAAATCACATACTACAATAATTTAATTTTGTTCACTTGCAGTGACTTTAAGAATTAGTATAGATTAACTCCTGACCTCAGGTTATCCAGCAGCCTTGGCTTCCCAAAGTGCTGGGATTACAGGTGTGAGCCATCTCACCCGGGTGAGATCACGTCATTGCACTCCAGCCTGGGCGACAGAGCAAGGCTCTATAAAAAAAAATTAGTATAGATTAAAATACTCTCTATTTCTGGGCAAGACACAGCTCTGTAGATATTAGTAAAACATGAGACTGATAGAAAAATAGATAGTGAAACTACTATCATCATTATTGGAAGTATTTGGATTTGACATTTTGTTGTAAACATCTAGGGTAACTTCACCAATTACAAGAGAACTCTTATGGACTTGCTGATTACCTCCTTCATTCTTGAAATATAAATATCATCCCCGAGTTGGGCACGGTGGCTCACGCCTGTAATCCCAGCACTTTGGGAGGCCGAGGCTGGTGGATCACGAGGTCAGGAGATCGAGACCATCCTGGTTAACATGTGGAAACCCTGTCTCTCCAAAAAAAAAAAAAAAAAAAAAATTAGCTGGGCATGGTGGCACATGCCGTAATCCAAGCTACTCAGGAAGCTGAGGCAGGAGAATTGCCTGAACCCAGGAGGCGGAGGTTGTGGAGAGCTGAGATCGCGCCATTGCACTCCAGCCTGGGTAACAAGAGTGAAACTCCGTCTCAAAAAAAAAAAAAAATTATCATCCCCTATTTTGTGATCAGGGGTTAAGGAAGCTTATGGATAACTCGTCCCAAATACATGTGGGTGTCTAAAACTGGACTATCTTGATGTCAAGTACCTAGAGCTATTGCTGATTACCAGTAGGTCCTATTTTTATTTGTGGTCTCGAAGAGATACAGTTATGTTACTAGGGCACTCAATGTGTTTGAAATCCTTAAGTGACACATGATTCTTCTATTATTTTATACACTTTGAGCAACCTCACAAATGTATGAATCATAAAGACATTCCTGAGTATAAATACAATAATAACATGGACAGTACTCAAACTCATGATAATAGAAATGAACTCAAAGATGAAATGATCTAAGAAAATACATGGGTAATACACCCCAATTGTTTCTTATAATAGCTATCAAAATAATAATTACATTATTTTAATGCCTGTTAGAGACAGTCAGTTTTGCTATAATAATGTAACATATACTCCTGAAAACTACTGCACTATGCAAAATCGACAATAACAATGACAGGTTTTACAAGGCAATGGGTTTAGGGGGCACAGCAATCGAAAATCTCACTCGTGACACGTTACAAACAACAAAGGAACACAATAAAATGGCAGTAGTTTGTTACACACGTTCAATGGTTAAGAAATGCATAAATGCTGAAATAAGTGTACATTTTAACTTGGAAAAGACCTGATGCTTACCTGTGGAAGTGAGTATCAGAGGCTGTACCTCTTGGGAGTTTCTGTGAAGAGGTAGAAGGAAGGATCGCTGAAATGTGATGGGAAGTTCTAGCACCTGTTGAGGATGGGGACGGCTCAGAACATACAGTGAACTGAGGTGGTTGGCAGGCATTTGGGTGTGTGCATGTGTGCATTTTGTGCATTCCCTGCATGACCCAGTTCAACTGGCTGCAGTTTTCTGTGTTTCCAACAAATGAAGGTGGCATAAACAAGCACGGAAGTCTCATTGTGCCCAAATTGTTCCCTAATATATCAATTTCATTGGAACAAATTTGCATTTTCAAAACAAGCCTTCTAGTAGAACTGACTGTTCTAGTTCAAGTGCTTTATCTATATTAACTCATTTAATCCTCCCCACAGCTATTTTGGTTTGGTGCTGTTATGGTCCTCATTTAATTGATGAGGAAATTAGGGCAAAGAGAGGTTAAATAACTTGATCAAAATAAAAACTTATTAAGTGACAAAACCAGCGTGCTGTTCTGCCCTTCAATGTACTATATTATGCTAATGACATTAATACATTTAATAAGATAAGCGTTTCTCCCAGACTTTTGAAGTTAGATTTATTTTTTGGAGAGGTCCACTTTAAATAATTCTTAATATCTGATAATTATCTCACTTAAATCTCTGATGTAGTTTTAGTACATTTTTCTGTTGTTATCTCCACTGTCAAGGTGGGAAATATCATGTTATCATTTTGTGTTAATGCCCCTTAAATAATTGAGGACGAGTTGAAAGCAGTGTATTCAGTCTTGTTTAGTGCTCAGCATGTACTCAGCACCAAGCTTGACTATCTCTTTCATCATTGATAATTATGCTAAAAGTAATATTCAGTGAAGTCTAATCAATGGGGTTCCAATCATAATGTAAACATGCTGTGCTCCATTAGCATTAGAAATGTTTATTGCCTGTGTATTTCATTAGTGTCCCTGGTTCCTCCTCATTACACAAACTCTTTATGGAATAGAAATATTTAACATAAAACATCCTGAATGCTTTCTGTTTTTGAGGAGTAGCTTTTTGATTGCTAAGCAGGCACTTAACTATTCATATCCTATGGAGAGTTGGTTGCAAATGTGAATGGATGAATAACTAATGACACTTTGAATGAGATTTTTGGCACAACAGTGACTAAAAGCTGACTCCTAAAAAGGAGCGATGTGGGAAAGGATTATGGATCTCTGGCTTTAGAGCTGGTTAGACCTAGGTTCAAATCTTAACTCCTCCATTTGTTAGCTGTGTGATCATGGGAAAGACACTTCTTTGGGGTTCAGTTTCATCTATAAAAATATCTTTGTCATATTATTCTGAATTAATGAACTAAATCACGTTACACACATAATATATAATAGATAATTGCTAAATCAATCCCCAGTAAGTGAGGACTCTGCAGCCCATCAACAGACATTAAAGCCTGGGTTGTTGGTCTGAGCAGTACAAGCCTGAAGTACTGAGGTTGAAGGTAAGTGGTGGACATCGAGTCATGAGACTCAAGGCAGCAAAGCTAGTGAATGTGCTAAAACCGACAAGGGCCACAACGGTGGAGTGGGGAGAGGCCAGGCTTGCAGCATGCAGACATGGACAAAGGCGTGCTGGACAGGAGGGATAGTTTAGGAGCAAATCTCTCCAACATGGGATTCCAGCCACTGATTTGCTTTTCTCTACCTATGCAGAGAATGTACAACACAGGATGATCTTTGATCTTGTGATCCACCTGCCTTGGCATCCCAAAGTGCTGGGATTACAGGCGTGGCCAACTTGATGAAACCCTGACCCTATCAAAATACAAAAAATTAGCCAGGTGTGGTGGTGTGCACCTGTAGTCCCAGGTACTTGGGAGGCTGATGCAGGGGAATTGCTTGAACCAGGGAGGTGGAGGGTGCAGTGAGCCAAGATCATGCCACTGCACTCCAGCCTGGTGACAGAGTGAGACTCCGTATCAAAAAAAAAAAAGAAAAAAAGTGCAACACAAACAGGGATCTCTAATGTAAGCTATGGACTTCTGAAAATGATAATATATCAATATTTGTTACATCAACTGTAACAAACGTACCACACTAATGTTAATAATAGGGGAAATGGGTGGGGTGAGGGGGTGTATGAAAACCCTATACTTTCCACTCAATTTTTCTTTAATAAGAAACTGCTCAAAAAAAGAAAGTTGGCTGGGCATGGTGGCTCACGCTGATAATCCCAGCACTTTGGGAGGCTGAGGCAGGCGAATCACCTGAGGTCAGAAGTTTGAGACTAGTCTGGCCAACATGGTGATACTCCGTCTCTACTAAAAAGACAAAAATTAGCTGGGTATGATGGCACACACCTGTAATTCCAGCTATTCAGGAGGCTGAGACAGGAAAACCCAGAAGGTGAAGGTTGCAGAGAGCCAAGATGGCACCATTATACTCCAGCGTGGGCAACGGAGCAAGACTCTATTTCAAATAATAATAATAATAATAATAATAATAATAATAATAATGTTTCTCTTGTAGTTTTCTAACCTAGCTTCTTTATTCCTCCTTGTTGGAACCTTCTAACCACAGCAATCAAGACTGTCCAACATATCTTGCGGTTTACCCAGAGAAGAATGCAGTTGGGCTGGAGGGTGCATGTGAGTTGGGCTGGAGTGTGCATGTGAGTTGGTGTTTGATTCCTAACAGTGTTCAGTGGAGACGGAGTGTGCTGGCTGAATTCACCCTCTCTGAAAGCAGTAGGATTTGGTGCCAGGAGCACAGATTCTGGAGTGAGACAGACCTCTCAGATTACTCACTGCCTCTGTCTGTGGTGGTGGGCACATCTAAACCTTCATTTTCTCATCTGAATACAGCATATTATAGAGCCTCTTATAATAATTAAAGAGATTAATCTGTGGGAAGTGTCTGGCATGGTATCTGGTTTATAGTAAATGTTGCTTCCAATATCTGTGCTGCATAATAAGCCACTCCAAAGCTTAGTGGCTTAAAACACTGATTTATTATTTCTCATGATTCTGTGGGCCAGGAATTCAGGCAGCACTCTGACGAACATGTATGTGCTCCAGATAGTGTCAGCTGCATTCAGCCAGTGGCTAAACTGGGTTGGAAGATCTGAGAGAGCTTAACATACAGGTCTGCGCCTCCATGCTCCTCCACGTGTCTTCTCACTCCCTGTGGCTGGCTTGGGCTGGGCTTTCTCATAGCATAGTGGTTTCAGGATTTCTTACATGATGATTGGTGTTTGAGAGCAAAGAGAAATTGGCCAGCTCTCTTAAAGGCTCAGCCCCAAACTGGCAGAGTGCCACTCTACGATAGTACAATGGAGAGGAAACAAGCCATAAAAGCAGCCCTGGTTCAACTTCAAGGGGAAATAGTCTCCCCTGTAAATGGATGAACAGCACATGCCTACTGAGGGTGGGAACTATGGAAGCCATCTTTGGAGGTGATCACAGTGCTCAAGTTTTTATTTTCCTGTGATTTGGTTTGCTGTGTTGCCTAACAGGCATAGCAGCATCTCTGACAGCCAACAGCATGATGTAGGGCAGAGTGAGCTGTGGGAAGGAAAGTATAGGTGTGGCCTTGAGGCTATGCTAACTTGGCCATTGTACTTTCTCTTAAAGTCAACAAGGGTCCAATACATTTTCAGTATTGCTGTTCTGCCAACAATGGGAATGACTTACTCATTCCATCTGCTTTGTACTTTATCTCGTGTCATTACTGTTTTGAAATATGTTGAGAAAAACACTAAAACAAACATAGACATACTATTTCAATATGTTGTTTGCTCTTCTATTCATAACATGGAAAAAGAAAATTAACTTCATCAAAAAAGTGAACCCATACTGACTTCTATTTCTGAGTTTTTGTTTTTTCTTTTATTGGAATGCCTTTCTCTCTTTTTTTCCTTTTTTCTTATCAGTCTATAACATGCTTTGAGAATTTTTTTTTAACCTCCTCCCCTTCTCCCTTCTGAGGGAAAGCAGCACTTATTTACCTTCCAAGGCCCAGCTTCCATGTCACTTCCTTTATGAAGCCCCTGTTGACACACCTGCCACCAGGTAAACTTGATCACTCCCTTTTTTGTGGCTCTACTGTACCCTGAAAGCTTCCACCTTAGTAACAATAATTTTTATTGCACTAATATGTTTATTCAGGCTAATCAGGTCACTGTATGGCTGACGACACAGGAAATGAATTCCTAAGAGCCTACCATGTGCTACATGGGGGCACACAAAGCAGCATCATTGTTCACACCGGGGATGTTATTTGCTCACATACTGCCCATTTCCTTTAGTTTTTCTCAAATGCCATCTTTTCCAAGAAACTTTTCTAAATCATTCCCATAAGTATGAAAATCCCATCTTCCTTAAATGTAGAGGTACCTGCATTTCTATTTAACATATTTCATATTGCCTTGTATTACAGTTATAATTATCTACTTGTATTATAGTTATAATAATTATAATTATTTACCCCTCTCCTCCCCCAGAGAACTGAATTTCTTGAGAGCAAAAGCAGTATTTTATTTATTTATTTTTTGTTATTTCCCTCACAGTGCCCAGTGCCTTGCTCTTTGGGAGCTCATTATCTAGAGGAGAAGGTCATAAAATACATATTTAAAATGTAATCTTAACTTCAGGGTTGGAGACCTACACAGAGCATCGTGAAAGCACTAAGAAGAGGTACTTTCACCTGTGTGGTAGGGGGTTTTGTTTGGCAGAAGGCACCCTAGGAGACTTTGGTGACTTAGGAGTCACCAATGTAATTATCTTTTTTTTTTTTTTTTTG